>JADDOH010021108.1:0-14457 GCA_016648135.1 Agrypnia vestita | reverse complement strand
TTTGTGTTTTATTTTAATAATAATGTCACCACAAAGTTCAAGCCTTCATAAAGAAGAATAAAAAATATTATTCGAACAATTAATCAATATATCAATATATATATATATCTCCTATATATATATCATCTCTATATATATGGACACAACTCAACCCTTGTTTTCCCTATTCATTCGCAGCCTTTTTGTCATCCACGACCACCCACCTCCTCTCTCATCCCCCACCCCCTACCGTTCCGGAGGCTTCTGCCCCTCTCTCGATTCTGGTTGATGTCGCCCCCCTTTCTCCTATTGGAACCACTGGTTTTTCATTTTACTATATATATAACTAATATATGATCATATAATTATATATCTCTATATTTCTAATTGACTTATTGTTCGAATAATATTTTTATTCTTCTTTATGAAGGCTTGAACTTTGTGGTGACATTATTAAAGATAAAACACAAATTACTTTGTTTTCACCACTTTATTAGATTAAAAGATCTACACGTTTCGAGAACAATGTTCTCTCCTTCAGGATTATTGTGCACTAAAGATCTTTAAAAGTTAAACCAAGCAAATACGTTACGGTGAAGGGGGGTAGGTGAGGGGAGGGACGTTTTTTACGTTACGTTACGTTACGTTAATATTAAGTCTAATAACCACCGGTGGATGGTTGTGGCTGGTTGTGGAGAAAACTTGGTGGATAGGGAAACACGGTTTCTTTATATATATATAGGTAGATATTATATATAGTAAATATATATATATATCTCTATACTATATATCTATATATCTAATTGTATATTACTATTTTGAAGAACACATTCTTATTGTGAAGTTGTAATTTTTTCAGAACAAAGTTCTTTGAAATTTAAAACCAAATTAATTAATCAATTAGAAAAACAGAAAAATCAAATCCAAGAAAAAAATGTTTTTTTGGTGTATCTTATTCTTCTTTTTCATTTTAATCACAGTCACACCCTCAGTATATTATTTATATTTAAATATTGCGATTAGTAGCACTGTTATCCTGAAATCGATTTTATAGCTTCAACCACAGCCATTAGGAAAAATAACTATGGAAATTTTTCTTCCTCATTTTGCTCTCAATGAGAGCAATCGTGATCATGGAACTGCAGATAATTGTTGTAGATGACGTCATAGTTCATTTGTCGCGACGTCGAGTAAATTATACACTTGAATCTAAGACATTAAATATGAGGAATATTATTCTATCAAACAACACGTAAATAAAATATCAGTGCTGAACTTACTCAAAAAGCTTTTTAAAATCTTACGTGAAGAATCAATTTAACATAATGCTTGTGGTATAGATTTTTGATCGATTTTTTGTTATTTGCTTACTCGCTTACATCGGAAAATTTTGAATTATTTTATCTAACCTATTTTATCTAACCTAACCTAACCTAACCTAACCTAACCTAACCTAACCAATAGAAAAATAAATATACTATTAATGAGATTTCCACCGAGTTTTATAAACCGATCTAGGATGTTTCTTTTCCCTGACCAGAATGATAAGTTACTACAGCGACATCTCACCCATTATCTTAAACTTATCTAACCTAACTTTACCTAAGCTGGCTATTTTTCATGATTAAAGCTCAGCTTTAAAGCGGAATTTTATTTTACGTAGTTAATAGTCGTGCGTACACTGCACGCTTACCATAAGTCTAATTGTGTTCTTCTGCAGCCATTTAGTATCTCGTTTTCTATCCTAAAATAAAAATACGTAAATAATGTCGCGGAATCGTGGCTGTGGGAGGCAAATG
This sequence comes from Agrypnia vestita, assembly GCA_016648135.1. Classification (NCBI taxonomy): domain Eukaryota; kingdom Metazoa; phylum Arthropoda; class Insecta; order Trichoptera; family Phryganeidae; genus Agrypnia; species Agrypnia vestita. The sequence continues at coordinate 12,679 of JADDOH010021108.1, read as the reverse complement.
AAACACTGAAAATTAATTATGTTTTATTTTAATTATTTGAATACATTCACAAAGTCACTGGACACGAATTTAATCGGAGCACCGTTCTTTAATCCACACGCTAAATTTTAAAAATCTTCTACGCGTATCTATAAAATCTAATTCACTGGTTTGTATCGCTCTGATTACTATAGAACACTTCTCATACGTCGGTAGGTACTTCATCGCTGGTTAGAATTCACCCTGAAATCGCCCGTTAAATGTATTGTCACTTGTTCACACTGAATTATTGCTTTTATATGTGTATTCTTCGAAACGTTGCCGGTCAACATCAGCACAAATACTAAGTGCGCAGTGGCCCAATCAATCTCCTTTTACACATAAATGTTAGTTTCGCGAAAGTTCGGTCGGTTTCTCCATATTTCTGGTGTGTTGTGGTGTCTTCTGTTCTTATGAATAATGGTCCATTCTAGATTCATGAGGACCGTTCGGGGGACTTAGATAATGCATAGTCACCATTGTTTGTGACAATATTGTTCTGAATGCTGTTATGACTAATAGTAATCTGTCACACGAAGCAAGACTAGCGCTTCAGAATGAAGTTCTGGTTGTCAATGAATTGTCAAAAAAAGAATGAAATTATAATACGTGGAAAATATAATAGATTGAGGAATGAATTAATTAGAAGAGAATGTAATATTAGCTGTAGTGTAGTAGATAGAATAAATAAAATATCACTGACATGGCTTGGTCTAACGTATAAGCGAAAAGAAGGTGGTTAAGAAAATATATCGAAAAAATTATTAATTAAATTTAAGAAATACACAAGTCATGAAATTATATATTCTAGGGGTTCCTATGATTACAGTAAGTTTTTAAAACCATTATGTGTGGGGTATAAAAGCAAAGGCAGCAATATCAAAAAAAAAAATTAATGTAGCCATCGAGGATTAATAATTTATAATATATAGCCTAATTTATATAGATAGCCTGTAAATTTATAGGAAACATGATTGTGGAAGAGATAGATTTATAAAATTAAGAATTCAGTACATTTTAAATGAGTGACCTCAGCGAATGCATTCAAAGCATTTTTTTAATTTTTTGGATATTGCTACCTTTGCTTTTATACTCCACATGTGGCTATTTTTTAATAGCAACAGTGACTCCCAAACCTCACGCCACCTGTAGAAAAACGAAGAAATTACTCGTGAACCTTGAATCAGTTAACTAACGCTCAATCAAAACTGACCTGACCTGTCAGAATAAAGGCCTCTTAAAAAATTCGAGTAAACGCATAAATCCTTTCTAAACCATAAACTCACATGGAAGCACTTGCATCTCCATTCTTTCCACTCCGGTTCTACCCGGCACGCGGGATAATAATTAGCATCTCCCACACTCGTGCATTGTCTGCCCGGAGACAATGGACCGGTGGCAGTGTATAAACGCAACGATGTCTAGCAAATGGGATGAATAATTACAATTAAGACAGATTTAGGCGTATCTCTATGGGAAACGCGAACGAAAAACAATGGTATCATATATTTGACGAATCGTCTGAAAGATGCAAATAATATGCAAATGTTGGAGATAATGATCGAATTTGAAATGAGGATATTTTTACCATTAGAGCAGGTCATTAATGGTGTTTTGCATTAGTTGAAGGGACACACAAAGAGATCCTGTCATACATATTTGTATTGATTTTTTTTCACGTGCAAGAAGTACGAAAAACGAAGAAAATATCTTATCATCGGTAATAATAAGAAATCTGAAAAAAAGCATTATGATTTTTAAACATATAAATTATCAAACATTTGTTTTAATGAACCTGAATCAAACTGTCTATCAGGCTGTTTTATGTAAAAAAGGAGGCGCATGCAAGGAACACATTTTTTATTTTTTTTATTTTGTTATTCAACAGTATACAATTTATTATAATAATACATAACGTATTGGGTAATTCGTAGACCAATTATAGAGATCCACGGCATAGAATGTTAAGTCAAGCAATAAAGAGAACATATATTAAATAGAGGGATAGGAGTGGGAGTTAGAGGGGAAGTGGAGTGAGGTGCATGGGATTGTGGCTGAGTGGAGTGCGTATGTATTCTGTGCGTGACGTTGTACACAGATATGGGGGTATGTGTAAAGAGTGATGAGAGTTTGGCTGTGGTGTGTGTATGATGATGGTCGGTCTCAGTTAATCCGGTGAAGATATAGTAATATAATATAAGCGGTTTAAATACGATTTTTAAGAGCTGAGATGTTGGTATTAAATATATCAATGTCATTGAAGTGGTCATTGTATGCTTTGCATGTTCGCTGGATGAATGAGTTCTGTGCATAAGAGGTTCTGCTTATGGGTACATGGAAGAGCACGGACTGTCGGGTTCGCCTTGATGGAGCGTGGAGAGAAACCAGCTCCAATTGGCTGGGACAGTCAATATGTCCCTGAAGCAACTTGAAAAGTAGTATTTGATCAGCTCGTACTCTTCTATGTCCCAGGGTTCTCATGTTATAGAAATCCATTGCTTCCATATATGAGTCGAAATACATGCCGGATTTACCATTGAGGCGACGCAAAAACCTGTTCTGAATTTGTTCTATTCTCGCAATGTATGTTGTCTGTTTATTTATTTTAATCTGCATAACGCTACATGTAAAAATTATAATACCATGCTGGTCTTGCTAGAAATAGCGGTTCGGTTTTCGTATTTTCGCGCCATCTGCTCAACTAATCGTTTGATTCGACCCCCATTTTTCCCTCCTTCCCCTCGTCATACCTACATAGTCAAAATACAGCTGTCGAAGTGAAAATATAGAAATTATCCGTTGCACGCAGAGTTGCATATGCGCAGAATTTGTTATATAAACCCTGTCTCCAAGTGTCGTGCCGTCGCATAATTATAATAAGTGCTTTGGATTGAAGTATGTATGTAGTGAATCATCAATCAAAATCATCATCGCAGTGACAGGGAGCACAATTCAACGGTAAGTTTCGATTTCGGTGTCATTTCCTCTTCCTTTCCTTTCGAATTTACAGTCCATTCAGTACCACACCTTCACCCCTTACTTTATACTAATCTCTATGAATCCCGTCATCCATCCTTCCACCCCTGCGCACGTCACGCACAGTAGCATTTCCAAAATCCTCGAGATACAATAAAGTATACGTATCAAAATTTAAACCAATTCATTAAATTGTAACCCAAAAAAAACGGTGCATTTGACACCACAGTTTATTAAGACGATAACAAGATGGTAAATCACTCGTTAGGTGTATCAAAGGTGGCGGAATCTGCACTCGGCAACATTCAAAATAATTTTGATTTAAAAAATATTTTCTTGGCACCTGGTAAAAGTGAAAATAAAATTCAAGGTAATATGAGGGTTTACTAAAATATTACGGAATTATTTTAAATGCAGTTTTCTCAACAAATTTTACATATGTAATCAACATATTCTATGATATATTATGAATTCATATGACAGTTACTTTCTGGCGTAAATTGATTTTTATAATTAAAATTAAGCTTTACTTTATAATATACACACTTCATATTATTTTTTCACTATTATAGTAACTATAATTAAACTAAACTGTAAGTAGACAAACTGTTTAGAGAGGTGCTGTCCTTCTCATTAGTAGAAGTTATTAATTATATTAATAATGATTAGTGACAATATAACTCATAGCGTGTTAATTAAAAAATTTTGTTTTGCGTAAATAAAAATATTCGATGTATGTTATATGTAACTCTTTTGAAGAATTTTTTCATCAATAATTTTTCTTGTATTTAACATTTGCCCTCGCTGTAGAAAGCAGATCATTATTTATCTTTTACTTGGACGCAGTGGTCCATGACGCGTGATTGATCTGTAAGATGACTGTAGATAATTTGTTTCAAGTATAATATCATTTATATCTATCTTCAAACTCAGTTTCTTCATTAATTACCCCACTCATTATATAACCATCAATACACTATATTGTTTTCAAATTACCGGTGTACAAGTCTAATTGGTATTTGGTAATCAAACGATCGAAGATCCGTCATTTTTCCCGTAAACCGCGTTGACCATTTAACACGTTTATAGTCGTGAGGGATTTAATGACTTCGATTTTTGACCCATCATTTGAAAAATGATGGTTTTAGCCATCGGTCGTTCAAATAAATTTACGCAGCGAAAAGTGAGCTAGAACCTTCGTGAAATAAAATTAAAATGCCCGTTCTCTCTCAAGTAGAGATATCTCTACTTGAGAGAGAGACGGGCATTATCCTTGACTCTACCCAACCGTGTTTCTTTAGAAGGAATATGTATACGCATTTTTATCGATTGTTAATTCTGACATTATGCAGAGCATCGGTTGTTTGCTCCTGATAATTACCTAATAAGACTGCGCCAACATATGTATAATTTTTCGCATTCTAATGTGAGGACCAATCTGTCGATGGTTGTTACTATTGGAAGAGCTACCGCTATGCTGAACAACATCACTTTTAATATTGATCTGTTAACTGCTCCATGTCTCCGGAAGAGATTTCCAAAGCAGGATTCCCCTACAACCTTGACAAGAGTTTTAGTATATGTGTATTCTTAATTCTAAAATGTGTTCTCTTTATATATTTATAACAAAATAAAGAGAGAGATTATGTACAAGAATTAATTAAAATAATAAATAAGCATTAAATTTAAGTTTTTCATGTACATTAATTTTGAAAATTGAAAAATGCACGGTCTCTGTATTTTTGAAAGAATATCCTCCCCTACAAAAATATATTGAGCTCTAGATCTATATGTTGCTGATAGGGTAATCTACGAATTTATGACATAGTAGTATTTGATTTGTTCTATGAATCTTTCATAAGGGACACATCTATTTTTCCGAACGATTCTCAAAAAAATTGCATAATCGTCAATAAAATGAATTAGAATACCATTAATTGTAAGGATTATGACAGTTTAATCAATGTTAATTAGTTATCAAATTGTTATATATGTATATCAATATGCATCTCTCAGTCTTCAAATCAAAATCGTCATTGTTTTTAGAAAATTGTAACCGAATAGCGTGATTATGCTTAGATGAATCTCCGCAGACTATTATTTTATGTTTAAATAGGATCAATCAACCTGTTCTCTTCCGTAAACTGTATAAACAACGGTTAAACTGACATTTAGCTTATAAAAAAGGTTTTAGATGGTGATCATTTTTGTTTTTTTGAATGAGCAAAATAGAGCCAATTTTAAAATAATATTGTGAGGTTCATTTTTTTTTTAAAGTAATATGTATATGTACACTATAAGTATTTGAGGATGGCCCTGTTAAAAGCCGCAACAACCGTAGAACTTGTATGAGAAGATGTATGAATGTGGCCAAGGCAAAAGTGGTGTGCCAGGATAGATGAGTGTGGCGTTCAGTCCTCTCTGCCTACCCCTGCGGGGAAACGGCGTGATGGTTAGTTAGTTAGTTAGTTAGTTATTTATAGTATATAATGAATATTTCATCCATAAGCGCACACCCTTTTCAATAGTAAAATTAATTACAGTATTTTAAATACAATGTGTTGTCATAACTGTTTTAAAATGCATCCAAAAACGTTACAAAATATTGAATAGTTGTTATATATAATAACTTAATGTTTATTTGGAAAATTAGTCTCGTGTCTACCTATATTGAAACAGAGATGCGAACACGGAATACGTGACACATGCATACTCTTACTTTTTTCAAGTTAAACTGAATGCTTATGCAATGAAACTAGTACTAACTTGCTAGTCTCCTTGAATGGGGCTCGAACCACCGATCACTAGGCGAAAATCATAACCACTGTCTCAATTACGACTAATAAACTACTCTATTATATTGTCGATTAAAAATATATTTGAAATTGGTATTATTATTATTCACTTCCACCTTTGAATCTTTAGAAGGCATTTAAGATATTTAAGATTTGAATTTAATTACGATCTTTATAAATATGTAAATAATTTTACATCTAATTAATGACGAATTTGTCAAAATATGTGTTTTATGTAGCCATGCACTTTCTTAAAAGTTTTCTTTCACAGTATGCAGTATACATTATTAATTATGTTACTAATTTACGAACATTTCCAAAAATATCCTGGATTCCATATTTTTTCTGCAACACTCGTGATTATTTTTCTCACTTAAGATAACAAATTAACTTTTTTTTTCAGATGTTATGTGTACTCTTCTTAGCGACGACCATTGTCGCTGAGCCTCCCGTTCGAAGCGGCTTCTCCGGCTACAACTACGCACCCCCGCCACCACCGCCACCGAGCTACAGCCCCCCCAGCACGAGCTACGGAACGCCCAGCACAAACTACGGCGCACCGAGCCACAGCTACAACGCTCCCAGCCAGAGCTACCACGCGCCTAGCTCGAGCTACGGCGCCCCCAGCTCAAGTTTCATGTCACATGGCGCGAGCCTGGGCCTTCCCAGCCCGAGCTACAACGCACCCAGCCAAAGCTTCAAGCCCGTGTCGAATGTGTACAGGATGCCGAGCTACAGCGCTCCGAGTTCCAATTACGGAGCTCCGAGCTACAGCGCCCCCAGCTCCAGTTATAACGCCCCCAGCACAAGCTACAACGCGCCCAGCTCAAACTACGCCGCTCCAGGAGGAAGCTACAACAAGCCATCTTCTAACTACCACGCCCCCAACACTGGTTATGCCGCTCCTAGCTCAAACTACGGTTCTGGTCATGGAAACGACAATTATGGACATAATGAGAATAACGAGGTAAGCACCATTTATTATTGTTTTTTTAATAACAGCAATCAACAAATTATCAGGCGATTAAGTGGAACAAGTTGATTCTTTTTTATGTGAGATTTGAGAAAGCAATTATTTATCTATTACGTTTAAATTTCTTTGGAACGTTATTATATATTATTACATAGCGTGCTCGAATTTCAAATACCTAAATCTTATTGCGAAATAGGCATTATAACTTTGAAATAATTCAGTTCATTGATACAATTTTTGAAATTCTAGATGAAGGCGATTCTTAAGACAATTCTAGCTAAAACTTCCCGAATAAAAATAATTAAAATATTAATAAAACAAATAAGAAGAATCAATTGGAAAGATACACAGAAAAATCTATCCATAAATAAATATTTTCTTACTGCTGGGAATGAAAGAGGGAATGTTGAGAAAGATATAGAGAGGAGAGTGACTGTCGGGAATAGGGTGAACGGTGCTTTGAATGCAATAATTTCTAATAGAAATATGTCTACCGAGGCAAAACTGGCGGTACATAATGGAGTTCTGGTACCGACACTAATGTATGGAAGTGAAGCCTGGAGCTGGCAGAAGAGGAACGAAAGTAGATTGAATGCAGTGGTGATGAGGTCCCTTAGACGTATGTGTGGTAAATCCATGTATGATAGAGTAAAGAATGAAGATATTAGGAATGAATGTAAAGCTGATCGTAGCATAATACAGAGAATAAAAATAGGGTCACTCGGGTGGTTTGGGCACGTTGAGCGAATGAATGAGGAAAGAATGGTAAGAAAGATATATGATGCAAGTGTTGACGGCGCCAGAAAGAGAGGGCGACCACGGAAGACGTGGCATGACCAGATTAACCAGATACTGGAAGATGGTCCTGTTAGAAGCCTGAACAACCGTCGAGCTTGCATGCGAAGATGTATGAATGTAGACGAAGCGAAAGTTGTATGTCAGGACAGAAGAGTATGGCGCTCTATCCTCTCTGCCTACCCCCACGGGGAAACGGCGTGATGGTAAGTAAGTAAGTAAGTAACTTGTCCACCATAGCAATAATAATTTTTGTTAAAATTATTTTTTCAAACTTACTCGTGTATACAACACGCATGTAAATCTTATATAAATTATATTTTCAAATAAATATTAACTCTGCTATACTAGCATTAACCCATAAAAAATTATGAAGTTTTGCTGTACATTTCAGCCGTGAGTTGAGGATCTATCGTAGAGAATTATACATTTTTATTTGTTTTGTTATTTTATGTTTTTTGTTAATTTTTAACTTATATTATTTTATCCTCATCGTTATTTGATCTGGTAGAGTTAATACATAGTGACATTGTTACTTGGAGAAGGATACATTTTTTTGCTCATTATTATTATAATATATGCCTCATCATTATTTGCGCCATCTGGTAGCGTAAGTGAAAAGAATTATGTATTTTGATCATGCTATGAATTCCAAAAACCTTTGCCTTATAATCGATAGGTGATGTCGGGATAAATCGACCAATTTTGTATATTTTGATATGGCAGTTGAAATGCCAACTAAATTCGGGAAGCATCTGGAAACCCGAGGCTGTTTATAAACGGAACGACGCCATTGCAGGACACAAGGTTGAAACAACGGCGACTAGTATGAAAGCGAAATAAATGAAGAGAGTACCTACCGGGCGTTCGACAGCGATCAGTATGATAACTGACAGCATAATAAAGTAATCGTGCGAATATTCTGGAAGACGATTATATAGTGTTCCACAGACGAGTGATTAGTGCGAAATTAAAATGGTTTAAAGAAAGGTGCTCTAGTTAAATTTATGTCCACTTTTTACATAAATAAAACATTAATTAATTTCAAGCGTCTCTCACCTCTTGCAATATTTATGAAAATACACTGATAAGTGTGTGAAAAATAAACAAGTATGAAAAAGTGAGTGCTGAATTATGTAGGTAATCTACCTGTAAGACGTGAAATGAGTTCATGTTATGATGATTGCAATAGTTTGTGAAAAACACCGCACAATCTCGTACATAAGTGGTCGTATTTATTATTTCAAGATCCTTCTTTGAAGGACTTTCAACATCCGCCAAGATAGCCATCAGATTTATGAAGTCAAAGTCACTTCGAGTTGCCTCATTGACCTCTGCAAAATTTCCAGCGAAATTGTGTCATTTATATGCTCGTCCTCACGGGAGACTTGTACTTTAAATTATCCTTAAAAAGATAAAATGTTATTCGCAGGACCTTGAACCGCAAAAACAATAAAATGACGTTATTTTAAATCAGAAAGACACGTTGCATTCGCGAGTTTCTCGAATCATTTTTGACCTCAATGTTCAGGGTCAATGTGATTCTATTTTAAATCATATTTAAGCAATTAGCAATATTTCCATTTTAATTTTTTTCACAAATCCTTTATTTTCAAATATTTTAGTTCTGTACTCCTGTCATTTGTGAACTATTTATTTTATTTTATTAAATTAGATATCTGATTCGTATGCGGTCACTAGACTTTCAATTAAATTGCAATATAACCTTTTTATCTAAACAATTTCGTAGTCTATTTGATATCTTCAATTCTTTATATTTTCATCACATAACAAAACACCAAAATTTCTCTAGGTATCTTATTTTTTTTTTTTGCGTTGTGTATCTTTCTGAATGCTATGATTTAAAAGATTGGAAAAATAGTATATTATTTTCAATTTTAATTATTGTGAATATTTTAATTTGTCATAACTATTGCATTAATGAATGCATGTTCAATGAAACATTTATTTTCGATTGTATTATGTTTATACTTTCGTAAAAAAAATTATATTATCCATCATTAATAACGAATTATATCGGTATTTGTTTTAAAGATACATCTGTATTAAACCGGGTATCTCATAACTAGTAGCAAAAACTTTACAGGTGGATTCCTGCCTTGATATTGAGTCGAAAAAGTTCAAGCAACCATGACCTAATATCAATAGTTATGGAGATATATGCAATATCCGAGTTTGCATTTTTTTTTTAATATTTCTGACTAATTTTGTTACCAAAAAGTTTCCAAAAAAACTTTTGTTGATGATGTTGGATTTTCGTCTCATTATCAAGGCAGGAATCCACCTGTAAAGTTTTTGCTACTGGCTATGAGACACCCTGTATAATATCTATTATTTTGTGACATTTTTTTTATTGTCATGTAATGTACATATGATAAAAAAATAACATACCAAAAATTCTGCAGCAGACAACTGTATAAGAAGAGTATTATTTCGATAAGTTGTTATTTACGCGCGAGCTAGAAAGGTACAGTAGGTATCTTTCGTGGCTGTACATGCGTTAATAGTAATATTCAGTAATGTATGTAATACAAACCACGCTATTTTGCAAAAAGTAAAATAGAATTAAAAAGTTTTTATGTATATTAATGAGACACGTGACTTTCTTTTAAATAAAAAAAGACAAAATATTATGATTTATTAAAATCTGAATTAAAAGATAACGATTGGGTTAATAAGGAATATTACGAAATATATATTTCATTTCAATTTTTTTTTCAAAATTGTGTTAATTAAAAGTCATGCTCTAATGTACGCACTCATTGCACGTTCCTGCTACTGAGGATATTAAGAAATAATAAAATAAAAATTCATGTATAAAAATATAGCTGTAGCTTAAAATCTAAATAATAAGTAAGCAAAAAATCTCTTTACTAGCCTTTTTCAATTATAGTGTTGAATATTTTGTGCAAAATTAATTTAAAAATATGAATGTTAAAATTTATTTTTTCAGTCAAATTGCACCATGCACCATCAAATAAATGTCAAAAGAATAATACTTTTTTTAAATTAAGAATAATACAACGATTTTTTGTTTTCAGCCCAAGTCATACGAATTTGGATACGCAGTGAAGGATCCCTACACTGGTAACGACTATGGCCGCAAGGAGATGTCTGATGGCAACACAGTGAAGGGAGAGTACAGGGTTCAGCTCCCGGACGGAAGAACTCAGATTGGTAAGATTTTTTTCTACAATTAAGAAAATATGCCTGTATCACTCAGATGCAAAGCTGACCTGACTCAGTATCTAAATATGACTTGTCATCGTATTGTACATAAAGGACAAACAAAATATTGTAAAACAAAAATGTAAGCCGAAAGTCAAAATCGTAATTTACAAAAATATTAGCTTCTTTCTTCTTCTTCTTCTTCATTATCCTTCGTCTCTCTACTGCTGGATATAGGCCTCTTCCTTCTCTTTCCATCCTTCCTTGTTGTTTGCTAATTAATTGTAGCCATTTCTTTCCACCCACAGCGTCTATATCATCGGCCCATCTCTTTGGAGGTCTTCCGATGCCTCTTTTATTCTCCCAAGGTCTCCTCTGGGAGGCCATCTTGTAGCAATCTGCCTTGCAACATGTCCAAAATATTAGCAGTAATAACAATTTTTTTATTTTGTGAAACCCTGTATTGTTCTACAGGGTAGAGGTAGGGTAGAACAAATGTCTGGGAGAGAAATGTAGGTACGCCAAATTTTAAGTACAATACACATAATAGAATATCAGGTGGAATTAATAATTGTAAGTTTTTTTAGACTAATCAGATATTAAATCTATACTGGAGATTGCTGGAAACTTGACTGAAAATATTGAAATAATGCCTCGGGGAAGACTCGACAGAAATCGAGCGATGATATTGAGAAATTAGATAAAATCCAGACTGCTAATTAAAACACTAATCAGACAAGTAATTACATACGCAAATGATACTTGGGTACTGAGTAAGATGAAGGAATGAGCAGTGGATGTTTTTTAAAGAAAAAAATTGAAGCGAATCTTGGACCGGTTCAAACTAATGGACTTTGGTGCAGACGCTACAGCAATGAGCTCTGTAGGTACTTTGTTCAAGGATCTAAGCGTCACAAAATTTATAAAATTGAAACAGCTTCATTTGGAGAGAATTAATGAAAACCCAATAAACACCAAAGTTCTTGCTGAATTTAAGATAAATAGGGCATAGGAGCTAATGCTAAAGCTAACCAAAAATAAAATGGATTAACATTGTATTCAAAGGTATATCAGCTTTGGATCTAGAATTAAATAGAGCTGGCGCAAAAGCAACATGAGTGGGGGAAGATTCTTGAGAGGAAAAGACCCACCAGGAGTTATGAAGCTAATAGTTATGATGATGTCACCTTTTAGTCTATTTTTTGACATGGAATTTTAAAAACATGTATTATATACTAGTCAGTATGTGCATTATCGTTTTCTATGCGAGAAATAGACAGAACTGTATGACAAGATAATTTATACAGCAACATGGCAGACAGTATTGCAAATTTGCACGTCAGTTTATGTTATAATATTAACCTATATCGGTACACAACACATCCTTGAAGTGGGCCATGACAAAAAAATCGAAATTTACCGCAAAAAAAAATCTTCAGTGAATCCTAGCTATATGATGATGATGATTATATATAAGCGCCTGATATAGTCTGGTGAGAACATTTCGATAGCGTATTTAATGTTCAGGAATGAACCTGTAAGAATTTAATTAGGGTACGCACGAAGATATTTCTCTTCAACCAGAGCTAATATGGAAGCGCGAAATAAAAAATATACACAACACTCCGCACTCCATATCGATCATTTACACGGTATATTGACATTTCAAAAGGTATTTAGGGCAGCCTTCTATCAAAAACCAGCCACTTACCATTAATCAATGTACAAAAAGACGACCAAAGCAGATGATCACATATAGACTCTTTGTATTTTAACAGTATATTGCTTACGTAAGTCAAGCAGTTCAAGTCATCCATTACTTTGGAACTTATGTTATTTACTCGTTTGTACTAGGGATGGGTCGTCCACGTCCGTCCATCGACGAGACGATCAACTAGTTGAATTCGTCAACTAGTTGACGTATCTAAGTACA
>JADDOH010021106.1:0-16500 GCA_016648135.1 Agrypnia vestita | reverse complement strand
TATAATATTATATATAGATATATATATCATATACTATATTATCTATATATCTTATAACATTAAATTTTTACCCATTGCCGGTACAAACAATTCTGAAATCGTTATTTGCTCTGTAATCTCTGGTGGGTTTTAGTGCCCACAAGTTTTTGTCCATTATTATCCTCCTGCGATTTCTGTCTCACCAGTTATGAATCTCTAAGGCAAATGGGTAACTGAGGATAATTTAGCTCTATTATAGCTTAGACCTTCCAAGTTCCTGCATCCTGTTGGTCTAGTGTTCAGCAATAATATCAGGTGTTCACTGTTTTGTCAGCCTTTCTATATGACTCTTCTATTTTTCATCTTATTTTTAACTTTAGACACAAAATCCATTTTTTAAAACCGACCCAAAGGTAGATTCGAATTCTTCTCAAAATGTTCCTATCAAAAATATCTCTCCAGTTTGTGTTTGTTATTCTTAATCGCTCTCCATAGGTACCGAAAAATGCACTCAATGAGAGAAAATATTTATTTGTGGAGATATTAAGTAGATATACTTATATTATATTTGGTTATTTATTAGACGACCATGTTCAAAAATTAATTATCAATAATATTCAGAATATTTTGAGTATGTTAAAATTTTTCAAGAATACAATACTGAATTTTATCCCCAGGGGAACATCATTAATCAAGATATATTATAGATGTCTCGTAGGATGGAAGTCTTTTTTTGGGTGCTCGTAGGATTTAGGACCTATCGTATGGCTGGCTCATGTAATCACTTTACATCTCCAATTCCACCCATGATAGACTCACACATCTATCAAATTTTTGGAAGATGTTAAATCTGCACACTTTGTTTGATGTGTGAACACCCAAAAAAGGACTTCCATAGCCATTTTCCACATAAAAAAATAATTTCGTCTCTATGAGACATCTATAAAATATATTTATTATTAATAATATATTTACTACAACAGGCTAAAACTTTCATCTGATCTGGATCAATGGAAAAAAAAATTATAACAACCTTATTAAAAATCTTAATTAATTTCACAATTGATGCAGATGTTGAAACATCCCAATTAATTTTTTAGTTTAGGTAGAGAATTTTGACAATCTCTGTTTCTGTGCACTGCGGGGGGCCGCCACAGGTATTTAAATCCCGTCGTAAGCAAAAAGTATTTCATTTTCAGTCTGTTGTTTATAAACTTTGAACTCGACACGATTAGTTGCAAAGCCGGCGGGGGAGCGGTAGTTTAATATTAAACTCAATGGAATGTTGATTAACGGAAAATCCTAAAACTTGTTCTTGTAAAGTACATACACTTTCAGTAATAACTCATCCAAGAGCAGCTCACACCCCGAGCGCGCCTTTGGCTCTACCAGTGGCGCAACAACTTACACCGGGAGGAAAAAAGATATTCCACTCTTTTTAACGGCGTCCTCTCCATAGCAATACACGTGATAATGTTTAACGGACCGGAAGTGGCGTATAGCGCCATACCAGATATCTGCCGCCATTCTATACTTCCTAACAAACCCTGAAGCATCGTACAGATGCCAAAAAGATAAATGGCGCGAAAGTACAAAATAAAGCCATCCTGAAAAAGGACTGTAACATCTTTCGTATTATTTCGGGATACTTAAACTCCAAACGAACCTTTCTACTCGACCGTGGGTTTCTTCGCACAGCGCTTCACGCTCTCGAGATGGACCATAAATATACATTTCCAAAGCTACGAGATTTCGATCGAGTTGGTTGGCACCGAGTAAAAATTGTTTCAAAACAAAAATCTAACCTACGAGTGAGGCCGACCCGGTTGTTGAAGTGTCAGAATTACCCGCTTTAGACCGGTCGCTTTTTACTGAAGAGAAGAACCTTAATCCTCTCGCCAAAACTTACCCCCGGGGAATTTGGACTCACCCTCGTTAACTGGATGCCACCTGCCGACCAGTCCAAATCCGACTAGCAAATAAATGTTAAATCTGTAATCAAATTCAGAGAACGGAGTAAAAAAGTTATTTTGGTTTATTCCATATCATTATCAATGACAACATTAAAATAATAACGCTTGACTAAGTGCAAAATATTTCGCTTTTATCAGGTGCCCACCTGGAAATTAAATTTACAACGAATAATAAAAATTTGTCAGTTGGTAAACGAAGTGTACACTTTAGAAAAAAGTTTTATTTATTTCCACATTTATATTCTGCATTCGTTCTAGGAAAAAAATATTTTATCTAAGTGCCCTATTACTTTCTCTCCGCTTATCTACCATAGGCCAGGCTTTCAGTATGACAGTCTTCATTCTGACTTCATTGTCTAACCGCTGGCTTTATGCGATTATCACAATGACTCGAAATTGTTTTGCATTTGAAAATAAATCTTTGCAAAACAGTGGTGGGATCTATTCCCTTTGTTATTAAACAAAAACAGTACTTTTTTAGTAAACGTGCCTTTCATTTCAATAGTTCATTTTAATTAAGTTTTGTTCACGCAGCTTTAAAACAATCGATGTTTAATAAAATTATTTTTAAAATAAGGATTTGTTTGTGTATCATTTATCATAATAAGCTGAGATAATTTATAATATTTCTGCGATAAATTTAAAAAATATATGTAATTTATTTTTAAAATTTTATATTACTTTAATATGACATTGTTTTTTATTGGTTGTTTGTCGACCACTGTTTCTCGGAATTTCTAAAAAATTTTAAAGGCAGAAAATTAACATAAATTAATTTTTAAATATAAATTAATTTAATCATATAGGTACAATAACTTGTGAAACTCGGTAATAGTTTACAAAAATAAATATAAATTTCTTAAAATCCATGAAGTCACAAATAGCTTTAAAATAGCTGTAATAAAATCAAAATTCTAATACTGTTATGTTATGTGTATATATTAATAAAATCAAAACGAATTGTCAATGTGAACGATTTGATTGTGGAACAAAATAAAAGTGCTGCAATAGAATATTAGAAAGGGGATTGAAAGATAGATGAAATGTTATTGATAAGAAATATAAAATAAATTAAAATATTTAAATACAAATACGTTAAACAATACTTGTTTTTTTAAAACTAATCATCATCGGCTATTCCTTGTGCCTCTCACGATTATAGGTTGCTGAGGAGCCCAATCCTGGACACTGGACCAAAGGCTTCCTGAAAGCAAATCTTCGAAAGGCAACATATTCAGATCTATACCTGGAAACTAATAACAGGAGACGGGGCGTATGTGGAGGGTAAAAGTCTTCATAGTGTGGGGCCTATACGGAGGGTAATACATAGGTACGTAAAACGAAGGAGGAGAAACAAAAAGACGAAGAAGAACAAATGTGGGGTATAAAAGCAAAGGCAGCAATATCCAAAAAGATAAATATATATTTTGTATGCAGTCACAAAGTACATATTACTAATTTAAAATGTGCTGAATTCTAGATGTTATGTATCTATTCCTTCCAAAAGCGTGATTCCTACAAATTTATAGACTATGTTTCCTATAAAATCTCGAATTCAGTACATTATAACCTCCAGTATCCTCGATGACTGCATTCATTTTTTTTTTGATATATATAGCATATTTAGTTAGCTACTATTACACTTTTGCACAAGTGTAATAGTAGCTAACTAAATATGCTGCAGTAGTAGTAGGTAAGGCAGTATTGTCGACATCTGATCGAATTGATTGGAATTGAACCCTGGTTTCTAATGTGCAGCGGACGAACTTGACCACTCGTTTTACGAAACCCGTTTTAATAAATTCATTTTGCAAAAATACTTATCGGAAAGTGTCAAAATTTTTGCCTTTTTTATCGCGAGAACATTAGCGGGCTTCAGTAAACCCAAACAAAGTTGATGGCTCGCCTGTCTTGCTGTCGGCTGCGGCTGTCAGAAGCGCGTATCACAGTTTTTATTCTGTTTGCCAAGTAAAAGACACACTGACCTATATATCATCCCTTCCCTGCCCCCTCCCCTTCCCTTCCACTTCCCCCTGAATAACTGAACCAAGTATTATCCGTCCCTTGAAATGGTAAAAATTGTATTATGCATGCGTTCAATTTTCAGTTCCAAATCGTATTACAATAATTAAACGAAGAATTGTTGAAGTGTTGAATATTTTTTCATTTTACGAGTATTCTGGTATATTATTATTTTGACAGTTAAATCCTTTTTTTGTGACTTAAATTTTTTGAAGAAACTGAAATATCTTCCATCACTTACAAATTGAAGGATGATTATACTTATACTAATGCTATATCTTTATTTATCAATTAAGAAAGAGAGAAGAAAGAGTGACTACGTGTGATGTAAATATAAACAACAATTGTTTAGAACAAGTGAATTATTTATGTATCTACTTGGTAAATATTTTACTTGAGACGGCAAGGCTGAGAACGATATCGAAAGGAGAGTGACTGCGGGTAACAAAGTAAATATGCTCTGAATGCAATTATGGCTAATAAGAACTTGTCAAAGGAAGCAAGACTAGCGGTACATAATGGCGTTCTAGTGCCAACTCTGATGTACGGAAGTGATGCCTGTAATTGGCAAAAAAGGAATGAAAGTAGACTGAATAGTTACTTAGTTTAATCAACACCTAGATAAAAATGTTGAAACTCACCAGGTTTATGAAAAATCTAGCTGTTCGAACCCGGCGTGGCACGGGTTAAAGAATAAGTCCGGGAGGGAAATGTGGCCTATATTACCCGCCGGGTCCTAAAGAATATGTTTGCAAAATTTGGGTCAGATCGTTCAAACGGTACAGATTTGCATGAAAAATATATCAGGGTGAGAGCGAGGGGTAAAGAGGAAGGGAGGAAATGTCGCCTATGTTACCTACCGGGCTCTAAAGAATAAGTAAAAATTTAGGTCATTTTTTCGGTCGAAATTTGGGTCAGATCGGGCTAAAGGTGTATATTTGTATAGAGAACAGATAGACAAGCGGGCAGACAGACATTAATATTTATGGGTATAGATTGTAGATATTGTATTTTATTATACCAACTCATAATTTATTGTTCCATTTTTACTCCTTTATATTAACTCGTGGCGTCTGCTTGCTTGCTTGCCAGCTTGCCTTCGAAAAAACTTTGGATCGATTTTTAACCCTTTTCCCGTGATCCAATCGAGCTAAAACTTTGCAAGTAGACTCGTGGCGACCATTAAGATCTATCAAATTTTGTATTTTTCAAATTTTTAATAGTTTTTTCAAATTGGAATCATTATAAAATTGATTACTAGCAACGGCGGCCCGATAACGTCGCGGAATATTTTCTAAATTTGAATTACTCCGTCGGTATACATAATAGGTACTTCACTACGAATTTCGAAAATCTAAATTGACTGACAAATGTTTTTAGAATTTAATCTTCAAAGCATGAAGTGTCTTATCAAAGCTCAAAACATCTGACATTTTAGAAGTATATTAAATTATTGTAAGTTTAGTGTTATGTTATATGTTTTAATTCGTCTTTAATTGTTGTTATATTTTACGAAGAAAGGGAGTATAATAAAAACTTGGTTTTTATGGGTTAGTTTTTTAAATATGTTATTATGAATTCACACTTATTTTGTTTAATTTAAATTATTAATTTTTTTTATGTACAGCAAAGTTCGTAATAAAAATATTATTTTACTTAATATTAAACGCAACTTTGCTCTACCAACACTTTGATTTATTTTGTCACACACACATTGAGTGGCAATTTAACTCAACGTGTGTATAGTACAAAGTTTTATTTAGTGTAAATTAAAATTATCATGTTGCACCACAAATTTACTATACTAATATCAATTAAGAATATGACAACAGTTACCTCGTATGTTTAAAGTTAAAGAAATATTAGATTTTGCATTATTGTTTATTAAACTGATTTTAAAAAATCGCGCTTATTATACAATACAATATTAATTTTCCCTATATTAGAATGTCAGTACGAGCTCAAAAAAATTTGTAATTTCGTTGCGTTATTTGCAGATTCTTTGTAAATTTATATAAACTTTAATTTTTTATAATTCACTAAAACCATATAGTTTTGAAATAAGTAATTGAAGACTCCTCGGGAAAACAATGAATGTCAAGAAATGTATATTTAGAGAAAAACAGTTTTTTTTATAGTTTCAAAGTCCATATTTCTTTCACTTATGCTCTTTTTTATATAAATATTAAAACTTATTACTATATAAACATTTTTTATGTATGTACGTATATTAAATGTATGTATGTACTGTCGAATTGACAACGATGTTTTTTGACGTTCGGCGGGCGGATATTCCTGTTTCTTGCGATGGATAAGCGTATATAAATAGGCATGACAGATTTTGAAATAACACTTTATTTTAGGTACACGTCTACTATTACCGAAAATAACATTATTTCAGTAATAAACTAAGTTTTTACGCAAACAATTGCATTTTCATCTACATATTTTTAATTTCGCGCAAAAACGCCCGCGGCTGTCATTTCGTCTACGTGACGTCAAGCCTCAGTAAACATTGCATTGTGTCTATGGCAACGGTTCAAAGACACGGTGATGGGTACTGAAGCGTGATGTCATTCGCTCTGACCGGTGTTTCAGTTACAATGGCGGATTGCACAATTTTACAGTTTTATTTTATTGAAAATCTTATTAAAATCAATGTGTATATTAAAACTGGATCATTTTTTAGAATCCTTTCAAAATATTTTCTTCTCTAAAATCACTTATTCTTTAATACTGTCATCATGCATATTGAGCTATTACAGCGGACCGCGACGGTTTTACCCAATTCTGATTTATTGTATAAAATAATACCCCAAAAAGTCAACAGATGGCATTAAAAGGTCAGTTTCACAAAAAAGTGACATTCAATGTCTTTTTTTTTTTTTTTCGAGGAGTCTTCAATTACTTCCACAATAATTATAGAAAGAAAACACCAAATCACGCTTCGGACAGGTGCACACAAGCGTGTACGGTGGCTGGCAGCGGGCTAAGCCGAAAACTCATTTATGATATTTCGTATTCAACACGATTGCCATTTACGTCAGAGTTTTTGCGACATTTCTTTTCCTTTTTTGACATCGCAGTAGGTTTACGGATCTTTTTTGGATGTTTTCGTTACAGTATGACAATCCATGTTTAATTATTATGTCAAAGATTTGTTTCCAACCCACTTTTAATGACTTCAAAACTTAAATGTGTTTCAGTCTAAAATCGACGTCAACTTTCACTTTAGTTTGAAGCGACCACTTGTCACGTGATGCACATCCTTGGGGGGATTGGTTGAAGCGGATGTTGCTGCCTTGAACTACGTGGATATTTCTGTCTTAGACTACGTGGATATTACCGTTTTTCTTTTACGTTTATTTTATGCTTTTTTCTTTGATATTTCCTAATAAAGTGTGATATGTGGAGGAGGTACAGTGAATTGACTATTGCGGGCCTCTCCGGGTCGCGTCGCCCTTTACACGACGTGACACGGAGATGGCCTTTAGAGATAAAAATTGTCAACCTGGCGACGTACGAGTAGGACCGGTATGGGAGCTTTCGCTCATAAAACGGTCCTGGGAAAGCGGTGGGTGTCCATTCACTGTTTTTGCTTTCAATAGTTATTTTAAAACATGATTTTGGAAGGGATAGGGCTATATTTCCTATAAAATCGCGAATTCAGTACATTCTTAATTGGCAATACTCGGTAACAGCATTCAATTTTTTTTTAAATTTTGTATATTGCTGCTTTTGCTTTTATACACCTTTTATATAATATAAGGAATAAAACAGGTTTTGTAGACATGATAATTAGCGATTTCGATAAACTTTTCTTAAAAATTAACCTGATAATATATCCAGATTAAGTGCGTTAACTAGATTAATACCTCGCCTTATCAAGATATGTTATCCCGTCTGGTTACAAAATTAATTGCTATGTATGTTTGACCTAAAGAAAAAGTCAAAAACACACATTCACACATAGACACCATCTTCGTCATTCTTCGGCCAGTGTCGGAAAGAATTTTCTCCTTGGAGAAGCTGAACCGCATACATCAACACGTTCAAAAAATTTTATTACGACTACGTCATCATTTGTGAACTTTTACGAGGTACTTACAATCATTTTTCAGTCTCAATGATTTTAATAACTTCTTAGTTTTTATTCACCAAAAAATGTTTTTATTACAACTATATCAATACTTGAATGAATTTTTAAGAAGACTCTGCAATCATTTTTCAAAAAAGTTTCTGAATGATTTTAATAACTTTTTAGTTTTTATTCACCAAACAATATTTTTTTGGTGAATATTGATGAATTAGGTATAATACATTTATTTTTTACGTATCTACTCAAATATTTATCATCCACTCAAACATTCACAACTAATTTTATTATTCAGAATATCGTTAAAAAATGTTAAACGTAAAGTGTTTTGCGTATTATTTTTATTTTTACAATATCTTTTTGAATATTTTTACATCTTTTACTTACAAATCAGGCTTAATTAACTGGTATTAACCCGTACTGGTATATGTCTGTATACATGTGTTTTTATGATTATTGTTTACATTGCATATATAAAAAGTCACCAGTCTTATTCCTATAAAACTCAATGTCTGTCTGTATGTCTGTCTATATGTCTGTCTGTTCTCTATACAAATCCACATCGTTTATCCGATCTGACACAAATTTTGCATACTTATTCTTTAGTATCCGGCGGGAAACATAGGCGACATTTCCATCCTCCCCCTTTACTCGTTTCGCTCCCACTAATATATTTTCAATGCAAATCTGTACCGTTCTACTGAATTTTGCATATATGTACCTATATTTTTTAGGACCTGGCGGTAAACATAGGTCACATTTCCCCCTGTACATCCCGTCCATCCCAGCCTAGATGGAATGGAAATATTGTTCCTTTTTAAAGGTTTTACAAAAAAATGAACTTTTGTGGGAGGAATCCCACAAATTTATTTTTAACTTAATCTTTAACCCGTGCAACGTCGGGTACGTACAGCTAGTATTTTTATAAAATTCTTTAAATTATTACAATTTACAAATTGCATTTTACTTTACATAATTATAAAATCCTATAACTTAATTATGGCAGTTTAATATTGCGATTCATAAACTTTATTTCAAAGTGACATAATTTCCAGAGAAACTTCGATATTTCAGTGTTATCAGTTTTATTTTTCCGCTTAGTTGAAACAGACGCCATATGTCCTTTAAAATTTCGGCGCTGCGATAAAGCGTCACAATGTTAAAGTGTCTCAATAAATTTTACGTCAGTGATAACAATAAAACTGGAATGTTCATTTTCTCAGTCTCAGGTAAGGCGACTCCGATATCAGCACATCTTCTTTTTAGGTACCGGCAGCCAAAACCTCTGACTTCTCATAATATATCTTCTCCGTAAACTTGCAAGACGCGCGCAAGTTGCATGTATGCGAAATGTCAAGTTTGTTCAGAACGAATGACGTTTCGAGGGAGACTTACAATTTATAGTGTCAATTTTTTAAACTTAACGTATCTGCATTTTCGATAGCATAATGTAACGGAAAGAATTCAAGTACATTTTTAAAAGTTAAGTCTCGCAATTTTCTCTTATACACTTATTTTACAAATACATCCCATGTGGACCATGTCCCCGGAATAAGACATAATTAAATCTCAGAGATTTAGTTGAGGTAAATCTCAGTACCGTGTTGAGATTTTAATCTGAAAATAAACTCAGAGATCAGATCGAGATTGGTAGAAAAACTCAAATCTATGAAGATGACGTTCGATTTAACAGCAAACCCAGAAATGTGCAAAATAACGTCATTTACAGACATAGAACCTACAACTACTTATCTGAAAGGTTAGACAGATAGAAGGCGTTAATAAAAGGTAGGCAAAGTGAGACGCGAGACAACGAACCATGCGAGAGACTCGATGCGCACACAGTAGGCGGTAGAGAGCCGCCATTTGTCTCAGTGCATAATTGTCAATTATAATCGTACCATTAATATCATTAGGAAATAAAAACAAATATTTAATAACCAAATTAATTAATCAATTAGAAAGACATACAGAAAAATCTAATTCACGAAAAAATATTAGGTTACTACTGGGATTCGAACCCAGGTCACCTCCTTTCCGGGGCCGGTGCTCTGACCACTAAGCTATAGCAACCCTCTATGTTTCCGTGAATATATCGACCTTATATGTAGTTCTTATTTTTATTAATTGATTAATTTTTATTTTTGTCCATAGAGCAATCCACTTTTTTGATACGGTAGTTGAAATTACTTTGCAATGCCACCGCTAGATGGACGCCATGATTAATTGAATAATTCATTTTTATTTGGACATACATTTATACAACAGATATTATATATTCAAGAACACATTCATATTTGTGAAGTTGTAAATTACAACTTCACAAATATGAATGTGTTCTTGAATATATAACAAATATTTATTTTTGTCAATGATAAGTCTTCCAAAAATTATTAAATCAAAATAATAATTAATGAATGAATGGTTTATAAAATCACGAAGTTCGTTATTAGCGCAATCTACTGCAGCTATATTTCAAAAGCGTACATTGTGAGTGACAAGACTACACATAATGGCATTAAATGCAATCTTTGCATTCGCCAGCACCAACATACGATGTGCTCTTCTCGTGACACCATTCGGAATATAAAA
The DNA here is from genome assembly GCA_016648135.1 of Agrypnia vestita. Lineage (NCBI taxonomy): Eukaryota > Metazoa > Arthropoda > Insecta > Trichoptera > Phryganeidae > Agrypnia > Agrypnia vestita. The sequence continues at coordinate 5,838 of JADDOH010021106.1, read as the reverse complement.
TGAAGGATTTTGAAGATTTGCAAAAGTTTTGCACTCTTTTATATTTTTTTTCGTTTTTCTGGATATTACAGAATTAAAACTTAAAAATTCCTTAAATTAAAATGCAGTATAAAAGGCAGCACATTAGCATTGGTGAGAATACAGGAATGCGCACGCAAATATTTTGGTAAAAATAAATCAATACATATGTAAAAAATAATGCGAAAAACTTAAAATATATTCAAAAAATAATGCAAATAAATTGAGGTTTAATATTAAACGATTTACCAGGGTCATTTGAAATATATATAGTTAATGTCGGCAAAAGATCTAAAACTTTTATGGCGTTGAATTGCTACTTCTGTCAAATATCAACAACAAATAAGTTTGGATTTTTTTAAATATAGATGCGAACACGGATCTTCACATCAATGTTTTTACTATTTGCCATAAAAATAGTGCTAACTTGCTAGTCTTGAAATACGGCTCGAACCACTAACCATTGGATCCCTAGGCGAGAGTCATAACTATTCCACCAACAAGCAACTCGACATTGTCATTGAAAATGGATAAAATGACCGTAAAGCGCTATAATAAAGTTTATTGTTTAAGGAATGAAGAAGGTGTCGAATGATTGACGCATAAAAATTGAATTTCAACGTGATCATATGAGTTTAAAAAATGATCTTATATACTAATAAATGCCTATGATACCAAGAAGCATGAATAAATTACAGCATATTGTTTTAAAGCATCGCTGATTAAAGATGTTTGATAAAATATTTAAAAATATATTTAGGTATAAGAAAGCTATTGGCAAGAAGGGTGCTGCACTCGGTAACAGTAAATGAATGGTTAACAAGTACAATCGAATGCCACTAATAGAGTAATTTCACATTTTACAGATATCTATGAAAATAGATTCAGAAAATAAATTATATTTTGTAACTCAGTACGGATGGTGTGGGATAATGTTTTCATTCATTATTTTTATAATAAAAATCTTAAAAAATATGAATCCTTAAAACGCCATGTGATTGGTCGTGACGTTGTTTGGCTAGAATTATAGATAAACATACGTGATCTATGGTGTTTGTCACTGAAAGTTTCGTTTCTATGGTAACCGTTCGTCTTCGCTTTGTTTTTACTGGCATTTGCATGTTTTTTTTATGGATTTTGCCGTGTTTGTGACATATTTTAATAAAATAACTATCTAAAAACACATTTAAAATAATAGAGAACGGATTTTCACAAAGAAAATCCAATAACTTACCGAAAACGAAAACCCAGCTTCAATGTTGGATTCATTTTTGGCGGGAAGATTTTAAGAATCGTGAATTTTAAAATCTTTTTTTAACGTTAACATACATATTAAAAGAAAATCTTTTTCATAAACGTATTTTCTAAACCAAAGTTAAGATTTTTCAATTAAAAAAAAGTGAAATTACCCTATTTTAATAATCGCTTTATAACTATAGATGAATCAATTTACCATTACCAGAAATAAAACTTCAGTCTTATCAATCGAAACGTCGCTATTCTCTATTTTCAAAGAAGCCCAATTCGGAACATAAAACGAAAATTAATTTCGACCGCACCCAAAGTAGTTCACTCAATTTATGTTTCCATATACTCCCATACTTCGTTCCTTTATCCTACGTCATACTCCACCCTTCTCACTCCTCAAAAAAATTTGTACTCAAAAATTGTCACATTAACTAAACTATATTAATAATCATCAGTAGAATGTCATGTTGGTTTATTTTACTATTTTTATCTTATGTTACGTTAATTTTAAGATTTGCTGTTAACTTTTCCTAAAAAATAAAAATAGCCCCTGGACCCCTGGGGGGCATTTTTTCTCCGGGTTTGCCATCAATCCTGTGCACGTCTTTCAGTACCTTAGATCTGGAAATAAAACTTCCATAATCCTCTATTCTTTTGAATGCTAAAATTAGCAACCATTTTAGTAAAATTATCCTTCAAGGAATGAAGTTTTTTTTGTGTTAATTATTAATTATATTTCCAGAAAAATCTCACGAGCGCACAAAGTAATAACTTTATTTGGTTCAGCCATTAAAATAAAAATGATGTAGTCAAAATTCATATATAGGTATTATGCTAATGTAAACACAATTGTTACGTTGCAAAAAAGCATTTCACTAACTTAGATTGTGAAATGCTTCTTTCCTTGTTTTAAATATAAATAGAAGTGTGTGACACTTTTCTTCTATAAAGTCTTGAGAAAAAGCGATAGTAATATAATGTTGTACCATTGAAATGTTTAGTTTCTGTGGCAATGGCCGTCGTAAAGACTTCCATATACGTTTCCCATATAAATATTTTGATGAGACTTATCCTTCTGTGGACAAAAATCCAGTTATGTTCACAGAGCATACATATATAAATATTTTTATTTATTTCATTTTCATTTTCACTATATTGTTACGGTGGGGATCGTTTCAAGTTATGTGCATGTGACAAAGAGGCATGGAAATAATGTAGAATGTTTTTTTCTCAACAATTTATTAAAGTCAACAAAAAACAAGGGTATATGCGAAGTAAAAATTTAAAAGAACACACAAAAATATAAAAGAACACACAAAATATAAAAGAAAATTGGCGTAGGCACTCAGGCTTTTCAGCATGGTCACTACATAAACAATGTTACGGTGGGATTTTGGGTGATCCCAGTTCACAGATTCGGCGGAGGCCTTTGCCGCGGGCGCGAGATATTTGTTCTCCTCCAGGTGCGCGAATCAATCTTAATCCACAAATAATTCATTTTATTGAACTAAGTATTTATTTAAAGCACATATCTCTTAAAATAAATCCCTGTTAAATCGCACCCATGTTATTTTCATAGCCCTGTTTCTATTATTTTTTCAATAAATCATAAAAAAGGAAACCGCCAAATGATACAGATAGTATGGGTCTTTCCATTTAAGAAAGACAAAGAATTCGTTGTGTCGGTGTTTATGGGTATTAACACCAACATTACGATACAATGTGTCTCATATGCACGGCTTACACTTACTAATTTGATTGTATTTCTTGAAATGAAACGAAAAGATATTTCGTATTCCTAAGCTTTTGGACCAACTGAATTCAAAACATTACGGAAAAAGTACCAGGTTTATCAAAGAATAAAAACCTATTTCGAAGGAGCTCACGCGAGCATCATTCAATATCAAAATTGGCCTTATTTAAGCGCAACAGGCTGCTCTATTCTTCTGATGTTTGCTTTGGCTGACTTCTGTCTATGACTAATCTTTTAAAAAGTCCTTAACGAGAAGCTTATAGAATATCTTGAGCTGAATATAGCTGTCTTGCTGGAAGCAACTATCTTAAGCGTATATAACTATCTTGAGGGAAATATCACTCCTAGGATGACATATAGTGACATGGTTCTGAAGAAAATTATAGAGCAGTTTCTTTCAATAGTTTTCATATAAATACAAGTTGTCGAATGTAAAATATTTATATTGATAATACCCTCATAAGGCAAAACGATGTATTTCATAAAAATTTAATAAGTAGAATTAATAAAAAAGTGTGTTTTTATTTTCATACGTGTGATTATGGAGCTTAAACTTATATCTGAAACAATAAATATATTACATACCTACATGAACAATGTATGTTAAAGAAGAAAAATTTGTACAGTACATTTTTATAAGCTTATTTCTTCGTTTTAGGTTGACTTTGAACACTTACATATTTAATTATAGTTTCCACAAATTGATATTGAAGTAAATAATCTATATCAGTATTATTAATATTATTAATATTTAAAGCATTAACTTTGTGGTTAAACATTATAACAAATTGTTAGTTAACTTTGTAAAAACCACTACCAGATTTTAGGTCTACCGGTTTCGAGACGTACCCGTCTCTTCGTCAGGACCAACACTATACCACTACATTTAATGTTCACAAAAGATGGGGTAACACTCACTTTAGACCCCGCCCCCTCTCACTCTCTTTCGGTAAATCCCTGATGGTTCTTTAGGCTAATCAGTGCATGTTTGTCCCTGACAAGACTAACACGCATGTGATCAATTATTGGTGGAAGTGTAACAATACTATGGTTGAGGTGTGTAGTGTTGTGAATGTAGTGGTGTAGTGTTGGTCCTGACGAAGAGGCGGGTACGTCTCGAAACCGGTAGACCTAAAATCTGGTAGTGGTTTTTACAAAGTTAACTAACAATCTGTTAGTTTATATCAGTTATTTATAAATGTTCCATATGCAATATATACATAACACGTGTTTGTAAATATTTTAAAATGTAAACCTTGTAAGCTGTCAAAGTATATAGCTATCGTACAAAATAAAGTATTATTTGAAAAAGTTATAAAATATAAATGTTTATCCTCTCGACTATTTCTTAACTTTAATCTCCGGCAGCAGCATCCAGATGGAGACGTAGATTTATCATTCATCGGACTGACACTTTTAATTACTAATCCATGGCAGAATTTTCCCGGGTGAGAAAAAGCGGAAAGGAGTCGCAATTCGGAATTTCGCTAAAATTTAATTATCTCAATAAACCTTTTAATATTTGAGCGGCCAGTCCGGCAGATGGGGCCAGGCGAGCGATTGTACCAAAAATGAAACAACTTTTCCCTGTCCGAGCACGACGGAGAAATAAGAAACTTGTACCGGAACGACTGAAGACGAGACGCGCTTACATACTTCCAATACAGTCAACCCATTATCGAATCGTCAGACATAATATTATCATTAAGACAAAATTTTCCAAGTTTCTGGCATCCTAAAATATCTCGAAGCAGAGTTTTGTTTTCATTATTCAAATGAGTTCCCTCAGAAATTTACAATTACGTGGGTATTTACGTGATCTGCATAATAAAATCCTCACTTTGCATAATTTACAATTTCATTTAATAGGATATATAGTTTTAACATATTATAAATGTGTCGAAATTAAGTACAAGAGTAGATATTTTTTTTATAGATTTCACAAATAATTTTCTTCAATCCTGAAATAAGACTTATTTCCTACTGTAATACTTTTATATAGAATTCAATCTTGAATCAAATAGGTGAAAATGATTTTATTTACTTATTAGGTTTACCAACCACCGCGTTTATTGTTAAAAAACTTTATTGTTAAAAAATATTTATATGAAACTAGTATAATACCTATTATTTTACAAATGGAAGAGAAAATTATAAAAATATAAGAAAAGTGATTATGTAAAATTGTTCTCGAGTAAGCGATGACGTACTCACATATTGAGGAAAACTTTCGAGAATTGAATTTATTCGGAGTATTCCATGTTCTAATATAAAACACCTCCGCGAAGTTCTTAGCTCTCCCTGAGACGGCCTCGTTCCGCAGATCTATCTTGTACGTCTTCGGAATGTCGTGATTGGTCTATCAGAACTGCGGGAACTCGGTGATCGAAGAAAAGGCTCTCGGGAGACATCCTTAAAACGTGCTCGCGCCTGCTGAGCCGTCCTGTTTTTCACCATTATTTGTGTGATACGTTACTGCATTTCTCATCGAGTCGTAAGTTTTCTCCGCAGGCATATTCACAGAAAATATTTTATTTCATTACTTTTAAGAGAATAATCTGCATGTGTGGTAGGTGCTAGGTACTAACATTTAAACGCAATTAATTTAAAACATAGATATATTTTCAAGGTTTTTCGTGACTCTATTTTGAGGATGTTGGTGGTTTAAATCCAGACAAACATTTTCTATCTAAGTAGCGACTCGGAAAAAAAAAAAAAAAAAAATCATATACATACTATATATATAGATATATCACTATATATATATATATTTTCATTGCTCTTGCTTACAGACTGACGAGGGAAGTATTGAAAGTGTT
>JADDOH010021103.1:0-11922 GCA_016648135.1 Agrypnia vestita | reverse complement strand
TGATATCTATATACGCTCGTATTCTGAAAAAAGCTATATTGCTATTTCTGTTTCTTTACAGTAATGTATTATATAACATTGTAATGATGGAAATTTTAATGTTTTAAGTTTGACAGGTTTGAAATTAATGAATTCAACTAATCAGAAAGCTCTAAAACATAAGCAAACGTCAAGTTATTCACGATTATAAATAATGAGCTTTCTAATTGATTGAATTCATTAATTTCAAACCCGTCAAACATTAAAATCTGTCAAGATACAGAAAAAGCAATATTGCTTAGTTCAGAATACGGCAGAATAATATTACTTCTGTACGAAGTGTTGATTTCTTTAAAATACGAATTAGGTGTATATGTATGTTACCTGAAACGAAACAAAATGAGAAAGTGTTTCCGGATATCACTTTATATTATTACGATCTTTGCAACAATATTTAAATTAAATTTGTTTATGCATTTTGTATTAGGCACTGTACTAGCTATTTTAACATTATAAACCCAAACATTTTACCCACCCTGATTGGTGCATTATTCTCGGATGTCAAAGTATTATGTTTTTTATTGAACATTTAAAATCTTTTTTTAAACCTTTTGATTCACCGATGTACCTACATCCAGTGTTGAAAGAAAAGCCTCAATTTTTGGCTTTCCACAGCTCCCTGCCACAACAGAAGTTAAGTGGAGTAATCTAACCACTGTGTCATAGTACGGCCAAAATACTAGTAATGATAACAGTATAACAAATATATATTCAAACATATTTTAAAAAGCGTATTGAAAGATTACTAGTAATTGTCAAATTGGACATAAATAATTGATTTGTATTTGTTTTGATTGTTGGTTGAGTGAGATAACTAATTGTTATGTAACATTTAAGAATAAATTAAATACTATGTTTTAAACCACTTTATTGCTATATATTTGTCAACTAGTTTCGGTTGGACTCAACCTTCTTCAGGACAATTATAATATAGTCAGTCTATATTACAATTGTCCTGAAGAAGGTTTATTCTTAAATGTCTTATAATGTCAAGCCACAAAGTGTTTTCTTGCTTTGAAAAATTGTTATGTAACATTTTTATATATTTGTATTTTAAGTATTTGATTTCCAATTTATGTCATAATTATTTTTATATGTTATAATTTTTTTCTTTAAATCATCCATTATATAAATGTTCACTTTACCTTATTGTTTGTAAAAGTCTTGTATGGTGTTAATAAATAAATAAATAAAAAATGAAAAATAAAAAAATCTTTAACTAAATGGCTAACGCTACAGCCAAAATCAAAGGTCTGTCGAACAGAATGGCTACCACCCAGCCCCCACTTTGGAGGCACAATGAGCATGAAATATGGAAGGACGAAAATAATATAATACCGCTGAAGAAAGAGTTGAAAAGATCGGGGGTGGGTTGGGGGAGAATCGCGCAGAACAAATACTACAATAAATTCATTTTATAACACTGTTCGAAAACTTTCCATTCTAATGCCCCCACTACACCCCTGAAAGCCAGGATCGAATTAGATCGGGGGAGATTAAACAATGCCACATATTAAGGCGAACATTAATGGCTAATAAATAGCGTTGGATCATAATTTTAAAACACTTATCTTTGGGTATTACGTTCACAAACTAGAAATACAAAGAAATACAAAAATAGGAGTAGGCAAATCTCGCAGAGGATATGTAATTTCAGTAGTGATGGTTAAACCGTTATTTTTACCTGTTATCTTCGGTACAGTTATGTGGAATTTGTATCTGATTGTACCGATGATTGATAACTAAGATATAATTGTTGTCTACCGGTGGTTGCCCATCGAAAAAAAATCAATGGCCAATCGTACGTAGGTACACCTATACAACAATAGACTACTTATTGTAGCAATAATATAAATTCTTAAAATGAATATAACCGATACCAAAAATGAACAATTATTTGAATGTTTACTGAAAATATTTAATATTTTTTTGACAATAGCATACATGTGATTATACTAAAATAAATTGAAGTATATAAATGATACAATATTTGTGAAAAATCAACTAATCAATGGATTGTTAACAAGTACGTTATTAGCCAATTTTTATATAATTTTTGGCATATTTAATTGATCTATACTATTTACTAGTATAGATCAACCTCCGAGAGGTTTTGTATGATTAATTTGCACTACCATTGGCTCCATATTAAAGAAGAAGACAAATGAAAAATGATGAAGATGAAAAATGAATGACATTAGTCTTATTAAAGCTCTCAGCGGTTGACGTATATGTGCAAATGAATTATAATCCCCGGCTAAACAATCCACTATGGTCCAGAACTCCTAGAGAGTATGCTTTTATTAGTCTCTGAATTAGGATTCCCATCAATTTCTGATGCAAGAACGGACAAGACTTCGTTTGTGTTGTGCTACAGCCCATTTTGGGTGTAATTGTTCTTCATATTTCTACAAATTTCATTTCATTAATTGAGCAAGCATTTCGGTGATTTCGCCACATTCATACACTTCATATGATCGGGCTATCGAAATCCTAATTTAAAAAATGTTGAGTATGATTCTACACTTAGAACGAAAAGTTCCTGGCCTTTCGCTCACGCTACACTTCAGTATAGAATCCTTCTTTCAAATACAGCAGATTCCCGATGCGGATTAGCCAAAACGTATTTTGAATGTCATTTAAAAAATATTTTTTAAAACGAAAATGTTCACTCAAGTTCGTGTCAGTGCCTTATGAAGGTTAGTTGCATCCAGTTGTCATTGTCACTTCTTTATAAAATAGCGCATAATTTATGACGGCGACGTTGCTTGCCGTCAACTGTCATTGTATTGTACTTTTACAATATTCAATGAATTATACAGTGTATAATGTTATAATAATGACTGAGTTGATAATTTTAAAAAAAATCAACCACACTCTAAGTTTAAATTTCGCGGAATCACTTCTTGAATAAATTTATTAACTATCTCAATGGAAGCAAAAAGCCAAAGGCTAATTAATACACACAGTAAGAAATGAACGAATTTTAGTTAAGATTTTGTTTTGATTTAATCCGATTCTGTTTCGCCGCCCTTTACGTTGCGCCCTCCGCACTGTAGTCAAATGAAATTGTTAAAAGTTTGGGTTAATAAGGGGTTGAAATAAAACAAACGTTACTGCCGCGTGGAATTGCGGTATGTCAAAAATCAGACGAGGGGGATGAAGAAGTTAAATATGAATAAGTCATAAAAATTAATGAAAGAAGAAATTATTGATGTTTTGTTTGCAATTACATGTAGTAATAAATAAATAAATTGACATAGACATGCAATGTAAACAGTTCAAAAATAAGTAATTTATAATACTTCATTTGTGATATTTTTTTCATATTGAATACTTTATTCAACATGACGAAATGATCAAAAAATGATGATTTATACCAACAAATAAAAATACTTATTTGTTGGTATAGTCGCTTATTGATATAATATCGGGGGCTTAAGTCTAGTTCCAAAAGATTAAGCTAGTTCTATTTTCATGTGTAGTTGCTTTGTTTAGAATAGTTGATAAATATTAGAATATTAGTTTGATACGAATCTCGTGTGTTCATCCCTATAGCAAAATTCTGTAATTGGATATTTTTAGTTTATTTTTAATTAATTTTGTTTCGCGAAACCGTGTAAGTATTATGTGTTCAAGAAAAAAATATTCGTGATAACTTAACTTACTTAACGTAGAATATTCGACTTGAAAATTGTTAGTAAAATATTTTACACTTACTTAATCACTTATACATACATAGGTAGACAGTATGGAACGTCACACTTTTCTGTCCTGATACACAACTCTCGCCTCATTCACATTCACACATCTTTGCATGCAAGCTCGATGATTGTTAATACTTTTAACAGGACCATCTTCCAGTATCTGGTTAATTTGGTGATGAAACATCTTCCGGGGTAGCCCCATCTTTAAATATCTTTCTAGCCATTCTTTCCTCATTCATTCGCTCAATGTGCCTAAAACATCTTACTGGCGCTTTTTAAATTCTACTCACTATGCTTATATCAGCTTCATATTCTTTCCTAATTTCTTCATTATTCACTCTATCATAAAAAGATTTAACACATATACGTCTAAGTGATCTTATTTCTACAGCATTTAGTTTACTTTCGTTCCTCTTCTGCCAACTCCATGCTTTACTTTTATAATTGATATAAACAATTCGTCGACAGTCACAAATTAAACGACTCCATTTCTCATAAAGGATGGATAATGAACAATTAGGAAACCGTTGAAATTCTAAAATATTAAAATTCTGAAAACATACTAATGAATAATATCACATTCAGGCTTTACTTCCATACATCAGTGATGGTAATAGGATTGCAATGTGTATCATAGTCTTGCCTCGGTTGACATGTTTCTATAAGAAATTATTTTATTCAAAGCATCGTTCATCTTATTCCTTGCAGTTACCCTTCTTGCCATATCTTACTCAGCATTCCTTCTATTATCAAACAAACTTCCCGAATACACAAACTCATCCACTAGTTTCAAATATTCATTGCCTACTGGTAGTAGTAGTTTTCTATACAGGGCACTAAAATAAGAGATTTTTTAAATGAAACTATATCATAATGTTTATATATTAAAGAGAATATAAAGCACATAAAATAATAAATGTAATTAATTGAATTCTTTAACAACGTTATGCTAAGTACCGATTACACACTGCACTTTATACTACGGCTACAATATTTATATTCGCCCTACATATATTAGATTTATTATTTTTGTGTCGATTATTCTATTAATACACATGCGCAATCAAAAATCTCTTTCTAAACCTTTCTCAAGTGTTTTTGACATTTGACTTAAAAATAATGAAAGGCGGTATTAAACCGACCGAGAGCTGTGGGGTAACTTTGACTGGGGCATTTATTTTGCCCCCGTATCAAAAGTAATTACTGTCGTGGTACTTCAATACACTCGATTCCCTTACATTCTTCCGTGAAAATACATACTGCGCATTGAAATTGTAAGGAAAACGTCCTGATTAAATTCACCAAGGGCCTCTGTGAAAGGATTTGGTTATTTTTGTAATTATTTTGTTCGTGGGGGGGTTACTTTGAATACAGTTATCGGGCTCGTACGTAAGAGTTTGCTGAGTGCTCATTTCTTTTGCATTTTCTTATTTTTATTGGTGCGTGTTTGTCTAAGGAAGTGATGCGATCGAGCGAGAAACGAGCGAAAGGAGGACACAGTAGACATGCGTTCTCTGCGTGTGTGGCCATTTTTTTTGATAGATACATTAGGAGCGAAAAAAAAGCTGATTGTGATAATGTGAGAGAAATTAAGATGAGAATGGCAAAGAAAATATGTGCACAGCTGGGTAAGACGCACTGATATTAATAAATAGTTTATAATAATACCTACTGCTAATAAATCTAGGTAATTATAATTCAAAATTTTTGTTCAATATATTATCAATTATAATTATCATTGTCCGAGAAACAATTATAATTATAATTATTATTATCGAGAAACTAGCTTATTACTTTTATTAAAGATTTTTTTTATTATTTGTTAAAAATCAAACAATCTACATTAATTATATAACAATTTTAATTAAAAAAATTATTACAAAACATCGCATTTAACTCACAAAGTACGTATCGTAAAAATAATTTTTGAAATACTCTAAATATATTAATTTTGTTGCCTGTATCTATGTCCGTCTGTCTGTCCGTAAATCTGTAACTTGCTGGAATTAAAACTTTAGATAATTAGAGTGTAACATGCAATCAGCTCGCGGCTTATGTTGCGCAGCCACGTAAGGGTCTTTATTAATTATTAGTATTTTTACGGGTGTACGGCTGGAATTATCATAAATTTTGACGTATTACGAAAATGAACGCGAGGGGATACGGAACACAAATTAGCGTTATTAGCAATTGATAAATACACAAAGCATAACATTTAAAAAAAATTCATAAGTAACAAAATATGTAATACTCAATACACTTGTATAAATTACACACACACTGCGTATTATAACTACTCATTTTCATTAATAGTTATGACATTAGCTCATCCCATTGGATGGCTACACCACTGGATTACAAACGTAGGAACAATCCATGGATGGAAACTGTAGTCAAATTGAATAAGGCGAAGGGAAATGAGACTGGGCTCTCACAATACAATTTTCCTGTACCAGGGGCGGACGTGGAATTTACACATTTTAGGTTATTTTGCAATACTCCATATTTTGTAAATAAGTTTTTCTTATACTATTGATAAAAACTTTGAATAGATTATTTACGATGATAATGAGGTAAAATTGATGATACATAAACGTTGTAATCTCTTCTCGAGTTTAAAAATAATTTTATATTTTACTACGCGGGTTTCATGAGTATCAGAATATCTCATATTCATATTGAACTACTATATTTAAAGACTATATTCAAATATAGAACAAAAAAATACACGGATAAGGTGGAAATACAAATTATAAATTGACTGTGTACTGATTAAATGAGCTGAAATAAATGATGGAAAGGTGCTTGTAACGGGAATATCGAGAGGAGAGTAGACAAGTTAGTAAAAGTGAAAGTGAAAGAAAGAAAGAAAGAAAGAAAGAAAGAGAGCGAGAAAGAGAAAGTGAAAGAAAGAAAATTAATACCCGAATTCAAATTTATTCATTTTATTATCTTAACGTGCAACGGGATAGAGAAGTTTAACGAAGTGGTTCACGACTTCAGAAAAGTTATTAATATACAGAGAACGACGATGCTCTTTTAGTTATTAAACTAATTATTTATTAAACTAATTATTAAACTAAAATAAAAAAAATAAATAAAAAAATTAAACTAAACAAGAATCTAAGCATTAGCTTAGATTTTTGAAGTTGAAGTTCTTCTCCCGTGATTTTAGTTTATGTTGAAATAATATAAATCTTGCGAGTGCATAATTATAAAACAATCATAAATGTTAAATATAAAAATTAAAAAAACACAATGCTTTTTATGAGAGTTCAATATTTTATTAGTCTCTTACAGGACGATCGTTTTGGTTGTTTAGGCCATTATCAAACAGCCGAAACGATCGTCCTGTAAGAGACTAATAAAATATTGAACTCTCATAAAAAACATTGTGTTTTTTTTAATTTTTATATTTAAAATAATGGAGTTCTTTGCAATAAATAACGTCAGTGTTCAAAAAAAAAAAAATCATAAATGTTCTAATGGGTAATGAGAATCTCATCCAATATGGAAAAAATTAATAGATATTGAAAAAAATAGTAGGTGATACAATTGTACCATTGTTTGGAAATCAGTATGTATCCAAAATAATGCGTGTAGAGTGAAAAAAAACAATTCTTAATACTGAGGCATAAGTTACCCCCTGTATGTTTTAATATTTTAATCCAAAATATTAAAACAATATTCAGAATATTTTGAGTATGTCCAAATTTTTCAAGAATACAATATATGATTTTGTCCCTGGATTATTACTGGAATAAATCCTGATATATGATGTCCCACCTGGGGAAAAAATCAAGTATAGTGTTCTTGAAAAATTTTGACATACTCAAAACATTCTAAATATAAAAAAAAGCTGGTCAAAAAGGCGTTATGAATTGAAATAATTTTCAAGCGAATTCTAGTGTAATATTAATAATTCGGAAGAATCTTATATACACATATAAAGGATATTACTTTAAAATGCTCCAATCAAAAAAATATAAAAAAATATATAGTATATCATTATTAATAGTGACATCTGTATTGGATTATGGGAATGAAAAAGCTTTTGACTGCAGGTCGCGGTAATAAAAATACAACTCACATACGAAATAAGTTGTGCAACTTAAAACATATATACGACTTCCATAAAAAAATGATGCATTTATGTATATATGGATGTATATGTGTATATCCCATTTCCAGATATTTCAATATTTAGACACTATCGTTATTCTACTAAAAACTATTTTAAATCTATGTTCATTACCTAGCTTCGCTAGAACATTGGATTCTTGTGTATATTATTTTCTTAGTCCCTTATATTTCTCTGTAAAATGCTGAAATAAACATGTAATAAATAATAATAAATAAATAAACGAAATAAAATAGCCGAAATAAAGCAGTAAATATTAACGTTTTTTTTTCTTGCCGAAAAATATGGAACAAGAGATTTGGCGTCATGGCCTATTCTTTGAAAATTAACAAATATTTAAAAAAAAATCATAACTGATGGTTCAATAGTTGTGTTGATAAATAAATTGATGAGTAATAAGAAAGATTTGTTCAAGGGCTTTTACTGCATCTTAAAAAAAGCATAGCGCATTGTCAATAATAATTTTTTTACAATTCCCCAATTGCAGTGGAATATTGGCACTCAAAATTCAGAAAATCAGACTAATAAACTAGAAATTAAAAATTTATTTAAAAAATTGTAATAATGTAACAGAATACACAAAAATATAAAATATCAAATTGAATAAGTGTGATATAAGTTTTTCTACATATGTTTTTATGAAACGTTTTTCTAAAACTACGCCGGCCCACGTTTGATTATGGAGAATGAGTTGGTCAGGGTGGGAGGCTCGTAGCTTGCACCACGTGGACGATCCCTTAATATTACCCTCATTGTATCCAGCATACAGCCAAAGATACGAACAGGCTGCCGAATTCAATATGGTCTGCTGAATGAGGTATTTGCGATAAGCTCGATTCGGATGTTTCCAAAACGTCTGAGCAAAATCAGGGCACCAAATCAATATACGCTGTCCTCTTCATTAAAAAAACTTTTTGAACATTCCCTTTTCTACTCAGTCAGCTAACTCCACGAAGTATTCGATAGTTTGGAAACCAGGAGTGACTGATGAATGTCCCTAAGTTTGATGCCGACTTGAATTTCAGGATATGTACTCCGGAGCCCATCATGTACACACACGTCCCATTGTTCAGAATGTTCCTGTTACGGAACTCGTATGATACATTTGAAGACTTGTTGTGACGTTGTGATAATGGAGAACATTATTTGTTAGTTGTCGGATCCTCCTTGATTAAGGTATTGTGACAATGGGTAACAAAAGCTCGGTTTTGCGGAATAATACAGATATTCAAGACGACTCGGAGACTCCCGGCAAGGATAAGCAAAAACTGATTAATGTGGTACATCTTGATTAATTATTTAATCCTCGAATGCGGAAAACGTTCGTATGTCTCGTTTGATGCAATTAAAACTGAGACATATCAAACACTTACTACATTTTAAAATTTTTTAATAAATTTTTCATAATAAACTAATCCTGAAAAATTAACTAATTCTTCTAATTTTCGTTGAAAATGATAAATTTTAATTATTTTTAAATTTACCCGTGTAAGAAAGTAGCGACAGTTGTGACTAGTGAATCCCGAGCCAAAATATCCTGAGATTAAAAAAAGTTCACTTGCTCATAAAACAAATGCAATTCATTTTATAATCATAATAATCAATAGCGAAGCATCGATCACTTAGTCTTGTTCTAACTTTGGTAAAATGTTCCCATGCTATTCAGAATCTTCTGGTAAGATGATCATTATATTGGGTGAAAAAATATGAAATATAAAATGTAAAATAAAAATATAAAATGATTTTACTTAAAATTTTTTATTTTTTATTATTTAAGTTTTGAGGGTAACGGAATTTCTCTTCGGCAGTAGAAGTATTAAACTACTATTATTATTATTTAATACTTTTCCTGTCAATAAGAGATTATATTAATCTTGAAATTTGAGTAGTAAAATCTAAAATTATATTTAAATTCACGTAGAGGTAACATAGTTTTTATTTTTCACCCAATTTAATGATCATTATGAACAGTACCTACAACGTTAACGCCAAATCCGTTAATAGTACACATATAAGAATTCTTCTATTTTAGCCAGAAAGGTTGTATACAGTGTGATACCAATGTTAGATTCTCTAGCTGTCACTCGTTTTTTGTATTTTATATTATAAATAGTAGAATTGTCGATTGATTTCTTACGTATACCACCAAATCTTGCGAGACAAGGGATCAAAGTCTAGTCTATTTGCACGCGCCATTATACCCCGTGTGCATAATTGATACAAAGCTTTTATTTATTTATATTTATTCGGAAAACAGCTGACAATAACTAAGAAAATACAAAGAATGTGAAACATAAAAAAAGTCAATTACAGGTTTTCACTGGTAGTTACAAAATATCGTATTTGCGTTGTGTACATATAAATGGTATTATAGTATATTGATGAAACTGTATATATACCTATTTGATTTAGTGGAAAATAATAACATACATTTTATTTTAAAAATGGATCGAAAGCAAGCGTCGCACGTGAGTAATAAGTCAAAATTATACTTTTTTATGAGTGCATTAGATTTGTTGCAAGTTCGCCACAAATGTGAGTTTTGCCTGTAGTTAGTAGAAATAAGGGGAGTAAAAAAAGAGGGTTGATTCTTAGAACGTAAGGAGGAACATTGATTAAGAGTTTGGAGTTTGGATAATGATTCGTTTTAATATTGTCAAATAATAATTGTGGCATATAGACACAAAACCGCCACAATCCACATGGTACTCATATGGGGGTTTAGTATCCATACGCTACAATTGCAATCATATTTAAAATAAACTAGAAAATATACAGCCTGAAAAAAGTAAACAACCTAGACTCGTATCAAAAAGTCTGAAATAAATATCCAGCATTCGAGAATGCTTATCAGATCGGCTTTCTCATTTATTTGATACTTACCCGCACACAAGAGCTGCGAGTAACCGGAGAAAATTTACAATCCGGCGAAAGTCCGATATTCCCATGTCTCGATAGCATCGCCTGAATGTGCCCACAATGGCGGGCCCCTCTCTCTGCACAAAAGCCTCCATATGGAAATGGTTTATTCAAACTCTGTCCCCCAAAATGGATATTTGGACTCCATTTCCATTCCGTTTTCGATACTGCGATACCGTTATAACTTGTACCGGCAGAATGGGGGTGGGGCGCGGACCGGTATCACAGTCTCAAGACGATGAGAAAGAAAATAAATAATGGCTGCTCGGGGAGGGTGAAATAAATTATGATAGATTTGTGAGGGTAGTTCTGACATACGAAGAGAATGACTACTAGTTTTCTCTGTGTTTAACTCATATAATCATTATAATATAATCATTAGTTTATTCAAACAGTAGCAAACTGGCCCGGCTTCGCTCGGTACGGTTTGGTTTTTATAGTGATAAACTCGTCATATCTTCCAAGATATTTAATTTAATGATTTGGTGCAAAGGACGCATTTGGTCTGCGGTAAATACTTAAGGTGAATAAGATGTTAATGAAATGTCAACCAGGGACAAGCGATAGATACAACGGCGCGGGTGCGTACTTACGTGTGGAGTTTTCTAGCGCGAATATTCAGGAGCGACGATTGGAGCAAATTACGAAATTGGTGTGAATTAAATAACGAGGCTCCGATTAAATTATGTCCAGTGACCTTTATGAATAAATAAAAGTTTAATTAAGAATGTTCTTAGGTTTTCACGGCCACTCAGTAACTTCTGGTTTATGTCTTCTGGGGTATGATCCTTCATCAGGGCTGTTGTGTTCACACATCCACTCTGATGCTGAACCCTGCAATAGGATCCGAAACATCGGCCAAAAAAGTCGTAAATTCAATTTAAATTTAAATTTATTTATTTATTCAATAATATGTACATTACAAACTTAAATTCAATGCATACATATTATGAAGATATATCTATATATATGAAAAATAATATTTAATCAATTAAAAATAACATATACAATCTGGTCAAAGGTGTAGGAAAATCCTGCTTTGGAAAACCCCTTCAGACACATGGAATATATCAATACTCAAAGCGATTTTGTTCAGCATATCTGTAGCTTTTCCAA
>JADDOH010021101.1:0-16090 GCA_016648135.1 Agrypnia vestita | reverse complement strand
ACTTCTCAATTAAAGACATAAGTGGAAATATGACTTTATTTGAGAAGATATTTTGGCTTTCTGAATAAATACTAATTATTTAAATGGTATTATTTTGTGTTAATACAGTATTTTAGAATGCAATCACAACAATCTTGATTTATATTTTAAGATATGTCCATCTTTGAGAAGACAATTGATACTTTCGCGTGTCTTATTTTGACATACGTCTTTGTTTGAGATAACATTAAAAAGATTTATGGATAGGTATTAAGATTTGATTGTACTTTCAGATGAAGAAATATAATTATAATAATCGACGCACTATGAATATTTTGCAATTAGTATCAAACGCGAAGGAAGACATGAGACCTCCTCCTCCCACACCACGTTTATTTGATATTTATTATATCCGATACATTTTGAATCACGTAATATAAATTTTAGTTTATAATAATACAAGCTTATGGTAGACTATACTATAATGTGCCTAAAATTGATGTTATATAGTTTCCGGTGCTGAGGAACAAAAGGAAAATATTTCAGAAGAGAGAGCCAAGGATAATTTTACTCGTAACAGCAGTAATGAATTTTCACTGAAAGGTACAAAAAAAATTGCATGACTACATAGGCTATTTAAGAATAAAGTTATATAATAATGATTATATGTCATTGTTTCATACCATATTATTTAACCCATAGTTTCGGCTGTAGTAGAAGATTCCCCGAACATGACATTTGGAGAAACTATTGACTATTATAGCAAAAGCAGAATTACAACATCGGAAGCTGAAGCCGAAAACAGTGCAAATCTCTTTGTTTTTGATACGCCAAGTAAGTACCTACTCTTTATGTTATGCAAAAGACATAATTTGCTATACTAGCCGAACATCTCGGATTGACACTGCTCATATTATGTTTTAAACAATAAAGGTAGAAATATTACATTTTTATTTATTATTTGCAGAAGAAACTGATGTTCTTGAAATTATACCCCCCGTCCAAAGTGAGTCAGAGATTAGAGGTGCAAGCTCAACATGGAAAGTTAATGAAACTTCAAATTTAACAAAGTTAAAGTTCCAACGTATTTCTTCATTTTTTTCTTCTTATGATGACTCATCTTCTGATGAATCATCTTATAAAGAAGACAGCGTTGATTCCGTCAAAGACCCAGATTTTATCCCTGCAGAGATCGGGCAGCTGCCAACAACGGCATCTTTAAATGAGTCACCAGCTGAAAGTCAAGAAATATCCCACCAGACCAGCAGTCAACAACTTTGCCAGCGAAGCCTCTCAATACTAGAAAACGGAAAGCCATCCCTCAGGATTGGGAACAAAAGCAAAGAAAAATTCTGAGAAATAAAGGCCTCGCTTACGTAACGACTCAGAAGAAAACTGCCAAAGCCAGAGAAATTAATCCTCCGTGTAAAGAAAATTGTCGCTTGAAATGCTCCACCAAATTCACGGATGATGAAAGAAAGGTCATTTTTCAAAACTACTGGAAGCTTGCAGACATAAATCGGCAGCGTCAATTACACAAGTTTTTGATAAAGGGACACTCCCAGAATGAAGGGGATTGTGTTCATTCTCTTATCGAGAAATGCATTAAACGAAGCTTGAAGTCGGGTCCGATGTCCCTGCCCAGTATGTACAAATAATCAAAGATGCCAAGAAAAAGGGACAGCCCTACCAGGTCCATGAGATGTCACACGAAGACCTCATATCCTTGAAACACCTGACCTCGTCTCTACGTGTTAGTTTAAATATAAAAATAATAGAAACACGAGTAATACAACTCAGAAAGGACAGTCCCGAGATTCTGTATTATAAAAACTCCTACCACGAAGACAGTTTCTCCCAAAGTAAAATAGTCCGCAAACTTCTCGAACGGCTGTCAGAAAACATTATTGTCCCTGCCTATCAAGCTAAAATTCCTTTCAATGAGAAAAAAAAAGAAGATCTCATGAGCCTGCTGCAGCACAATCATATTCCACGACATTACGCATCATTTTTTGAAGACCTGTTCAAAAACTAAATCTTAAAATACTTTAATATCTTTATACATTTTGTCATTTCCTTACATTATTCTGATTTGAAATAATAAAATCCTTGTTATAACTCAAAATTTACAGTATTTTATTTTAAAAACCTCTTAAAGTGAAATAAAAAAGAGTCACAACTCAAATTTTTCAAAAGGAAATGTAATGACTTCCATACCATACAAAAGCTTGTTTCTTTATGAATATAACCATATATTAGACTCAAAATAATGACCAAAGGAAAAAAAGAAAAAAAATAAAAACGTGTTTTTTTTTCGTTTTTTCGCTTTCTTGTAAAATGCACTTTTTTGAGATATGACTCTATATTTGCGGGAGTGCGATTTGTCTTTGAAATTTGGTTGCACGTACAACGTGTACGCGCGTTAGAAGATATACTTCTTTACCACACACAAAATAAAATCACTTCTCACAGAACATATTCAAAATTCAACGAAATACAAAACTTGCGGATATTTTATGCGAACCGTATGTTTTTCCGGGAAACGATTCTCGACGTTTCGTTGAATGCTTATTCAACGTCATCAGGAGGACGACATTAACCCGCGGAGGTAGAGCGCGGACTTTCGAGGCCGTAAATTATGTGCACTTTGTTGTGGAGCATTCACTTCTTCTACAATAGAGGTCGCCAGTGTGCGATTTTGAATAAACATTCAACGAAACGTCGAGAATCGTTTCTCGGAAAAACATGCGCTTCGTATAAAATATCCGTTAAATACAGTTAAATATGTCTGACGACCGTAATAACAACCTTAACTCTTAAATACAAAACTATTTGAACGCGAGGAAGCACGAAACGAATCAGCCGCAATAATTGAAAAACTAAAGAGATAACCGCAGATAAGAAATCCATGAAAACAAGCTCGTGCAAATTTATCTGCATAAAAAAGATTTTTCGCAGATTATTTCATAGAATGGAAGCATGGACGCTTACGTTGAATTGAAGCATTTAAAAAAATAATGAAAATGTTATATTTCGGATGGTTTAAAGGAAAAAAATAATAAGATCAATGAAAATCTGAAAGTTTAAATATTTTCTATATCTGTCTCGTCACATAGAGACATCCAGAGAAGAACAAGATCTTGTACTTACCTCATATTGCTGGGGAAAATTGCCGGATCGTTGAAAAAACATATGTTTTATAATATGTGCATAATGGTTTCACCACTCTGAGGTTTTCAAAAAATTGTTTTCTTAATTTTTATTTTGTAGTTTGAAGTTATGATTCATTAAAAAATTGACAATTTATATTAATTTGATGCTAGCGTGGTAGGTGATTTTTAAACGAATTACCTTGCGATAATTTTTTTTTTTTAAATTGAGATGTGATCACGGAATACGTGTCACATCAATATTCTTACTATTTTCAAACTAAGCTAAACGCTTGTGCTATGAAAAGAGGACTAACTTGCTAGTCTGGACTGAGATTCGAACCCGCGACCTTTGGATCACGAGGCGAGTGTCCTAACCACAAGACCAACAAGCTACTCCTTGTTTATTATTATTGTATTTATTAATTAATTATTATTACTTAATTATTTTGCAATTATCTTGTTACTTCAAAAAGTACTACGCTGATTTTCTTCATATTTGCGCACATATTACTTATAACAGAATTGACGATAGAGCGAACATTTTTTTTATTCAATGCGTCGTTTGATTATAATGAAGCATCGATTTTTTTAGGAAAAATATGAAAATAATTTTCAAACTGAAAAAAAAATCCATACGCTAAAAATTACATTATTTGACTAGAAAATAATTGACTTTTTCACTTCACTCTCACCCCAGCATATGATTATTATTTCCACCAGATGCGCGCGTAACGGAGAAATTTTCGAAATAATTTGTTGATAAAAAATTGACCAATGTATGTATACCGTAAGCAATGATATAATATTTCGAAATTTTCGTGATTAACTTTGTGAAAATTCATTGCAAATTACCGTGAATAAAACACAATGTTGTTTACTTCACACAATCACACTTTAATTAAACAAATTAATTAAAACTTTTTTGATGCTTACTACGTCATCTTCAGTAATATACTAACTTAAGACTAGAAGATATTTTATCTACTCTAGTAGATAACTACTATACAGGGTTATTTGGAAAACATTAATAACCTCGCAGGACTATATTCCTGCCATGATTATGAGTCGAAAATGTTCAAGCTATCATGACCTAATATCGATAGTTAAGGAGATATGCGACATCAAGGTTTGCATTTTTTTTCGAAATTTCTGACTAATTTTTTGTAAAACGTTGAACCATCATTACAGTGACTTATATTGAATATTAAAAATTCATTCCCTTTAATAGAAGTCAAATAAAATAATAAAAACCTTCGAATTTCAATTGGAAAACATTCCAATTGGAAACTTTTCAGGGTTTTTATCATTTTATTTAACTTGTATTGAAACAAATAAATATTTCGTAATCGATATAAGTAACTGTAATGATAGTCTAACGTTTTACAAAAAAATGACAGAAATATTGAAAAAAAAATGCCAACTTTGACGTTGCATATCTCCATAACTATCGATATTAGGTCATGACAGCTTGAATATTTTCGACTCATAATCATGGCAGGAATATAGTCCTACGAGGTTATTAATGTTTTCCAAATAACCCTGTATATCTATACATCTACTACTAGTAGATAAAATGTCTGCTAGTCTTAAGTTAGTACATAACTGAAGATGATGCGGTAAGCATCGAAGAGTTTTAATTAATTTATTTTACTAAAGTGTCATTGTGTGAAGTTAACAATGTTGTGTTTAATTCATAGTTATATACAATGATAATACATGATTCCTCAAGATTTAAAGAGACTAATGCTCAATTATTTATTATTATCTAAGCTCACACGCTGTGTAGTGGTCACAATAAGCGGATTGCCTCTACATATATATACTAGTGATGTAACAAATATTCGCATATCTTTGCATATTCGCGTTTTGCGAATATGAACATCAGAAAAAAACATAATGTTAGGTTAATAAAAAATCTATTCATTTCTTATTTTTTTATTATTAGTAAAAGTAGCTTTATCAGTCTTCACTTTACTTTATCATTTGGTATTATTTATTTACCATTTCCTTCTACATTGGGGTATAAAACTTAAGATTAAGATAAAATAACAATTAACTTCTCATTAGCTTAGAAAACAAAAAAAAAAAATAATGCAATGTAAACAAACAAAAACAAATTCTTCTCTGAGACTTTTATCAGTCTTTACATACGTTTTTAATGTTAGGTAATCATCTTTTTGAATGAAAATAAAAACAAAAATCAAATAAAAACTATGTTCTTCAAATACAAACTATAAATAATTTATGTTTTATAAGAAATCACTTTAAACAAACGATAATAAAATTATTATTTATGCTTCTATTAGATCAACTCGGAAATTCTCGGAATAAGATGCAAACGGAACGCGCCTCGCGCGTAACTGAGCCGCTAAGTCATACACGATTGGCGCCAAATTGAAAAAAACTCAATATTCGTATTCGCATTCGCGAATGCTCAAAAAATGACATTCGTTACATCACTATTATGTACATGTACTTTTACTTTACACACATAAAGGACTCGTTAGAAAATCTCTTTCGTCGCTTTCGAGAGAAATTAGCAGTCCGGAAAGACCGGCGAAGCTTTTCAAGAACTGAGTACCCCGAGTTCTGAGCGACGCTACCCGGGGTGGTCCGCCAAGGAGAGCCTTTTAATGGACGCCCTTTCACGGGGGTGCTGATGCGGGGGTCGCGGGCGGGGAGGAGGCTCTTTTCTCGACACGAGACCCGAAGGTCCCGGCTCAATGGCGCGGGTCGCTCGGTTAAACCGAAAGTGGTTTAACCCCATGGATTAGAACAATTTTCGGCTTATTCGCTTCGTGGCTGAGCCGATTCTAGGGCCGTGCGCACGACGTTTTTACAGAATTTTATTTATGAAATGCCCGTCTGAATTGTCATCTTCCGGACTCGCTTTTAAAATAAAATACGTTTTAATGTGTTTTGTTAATATTTTAACATGTTAATATTAGACATTGATACAAACGGACGTTTAAAAAGAACCTGAACCAGAATACTGTCACGTGTCGTGGCTGCGGCAGGAATGAATGAAAACACCGGAAATGATATTTTTAACCGGACCGTTTTATTAATTAATGAGTAATTAGTTATTCAATATATGAATTAAACTTAAAGCTATTATTTAGTCTATACTATATCGCAATATATCACTCGTTTATGAATTCTTTATTATCCCGTATGTAGCACGTATTCAACATTCACTAGAACAATCGCTCTCGTTTATTTCGCCAATTAGGTACTCGATCATTCGCTGTATTTATCGCTTCGTTAACCTCACGAATGAACGCCCTGGCAGTCGCCTCGTGGCCGACATCGCGCTGAAAGAACTGTTAAATAAGACAACAACTGCGCCGCGGCGTAGTTCCGTATTCATACAAGATGCTGGCATTTCTTACTTACTAGATTATTCTAGTGTTGAGGAGAAGGTCCTCGTCGCTTTTCGGATGTTCCAGGTGTTTCCCGAATGCTGTAGATCACCTTAGATTGTTTTAGGCCGTTTTTAATCATTTGATAGTATTGTGACATATTACAAGGAATTCGGATAGTGCACAAATCCTTTTGCCTGCCATTCCGTGACAATTTTGTAATTTTAGGGTTTTAATTATATTACGGATATATTTTTCTTATTTTTTTAGAAGCCATCTGTAGATACACATCTTAAAAGCTTCGAGACGCTTCAGTATTGTTTCAGTGAGTATCCATGATTCCATTTAAATTATGCGGAGCATTGGTTTGTATATTCCCGATAATTACCTAAGACAGCGTCAGCATAGACTGTTTCACATTCCAATATACAGGACCAACCTACCAATGGTTATGCCTGTTGGAAGAGCTACTGCTATGCTGAACAATATTACTCTGGACATCGATCTGTTCCATGTCTCTGAGAGGGTTTTCCGAAGCAGGATTCTCCTGCACCTTTGGTGTGAATGATTTTATAATGTTTAATATCTGTTTGTTTATGTATGCTTAATTCTAACTTATGTATAACATTTATAAATTAAATTTTGTGTTTGTAATGGAAATGTTACATAAAAAATAAATTGAATTGAATTGAATTTCATATAGAAGTACAGGGAACACATAACAACGTATTATTTTCATTCTCAAATTCAAGTTAAGGTCACGGCTGCATCATACCATTTTCACCAGAAACAATGGAGCTGGCTTTCTCTACAATATTTAATAATAATATAAAATAGAATAATAATTAATTAATGTAAAGCTGAAATTCAAAAATAATTACAGTACAAAAATTATCTAACTCTCCAAATAAACGGTGCACGCTTGCGATATTTATTAAGATTGCATAACTTTGTTTTTGATGGAGAGAAAGCACCCACACTTTTATTTGGAGAGTGAGGCAAAAATTTTTTGACCGAAAATAATTTTAGTACATTTAATTTTAGGGCATGTGTTAAAAAAAATTCTTTCGTGTAATATGATTTTCTTTTTTTTAGTCTTAATATTACCCAGCGGACAAAAATACTAGCCCGTAGGAAACTAGCGCCGTGTTTTGGTAAGTCATTAACTTATTACTCATATAATGCTTTGATAAATACATTGTGATTGATAACTTATGTTCATTAAGAATACGTCTATGTGCTTGTTGACTTGATTGAACAATGAGAAGCCGGTGAAATATCTATTATAATATTCCGTGCAGACAAAAAGGTGAAGCTAATATAAGCGTGGTGAAAAATTCGTCCGTAGCTAGTCATATAAGATGTAACCACAAAGTGATTTTGCGTTTATTGAAGAAGAAATATTTTTTTTTATTATATGAGAGAAACATCGTGAAGTCTCCAAGAAGTTAAGTAGGATGTCCATACTGTTCGTTCCACGTTCATAAAGCGATATAGAACCATATCAGTACATGTTACATGTGTAACTAATGATCCGCGGATTCCGTGTTACTTTCTTCGTGCAGAGAATTTAGACGATGTAAAAAAACTTGGTCAGTACCTATATAAACTAACCCATAAAAACAAGTTTTTATTATACTCCCTTTCTCATTGAAACAGGTTTCGCGCCTACTCCACGCGTCAGGCTCGAAAATTGAACAATATATAAATCGTTACAATTTCAAAAATCCAAAATTGTACTATAATTATTAAATTTTTTTAAAACGAAAATTTGTTAGATCATTTTTATCGTCGCCGTGAGTCTGCCTGCATAGCTTCAGCTCGATTGGATCACGGGAAAAAGGTTAAAGATCGATCCAAAGTTTTTTCGACAGACAAGCAGATGCTACGAGTTAAAAGAAAGGGAGTCATAAAAATGAGATTACGAATGATTATTAAATGGTATGGAGACCATCTGTATGGAAGTTTTTGGGTGTTTACAGGGTCATATAGAGAATGTTCAAGAACATCAACATTTTTCAAGAACACAATACTGGATTGTTGTTTTCAGAAGGATTATCATCAATCAAGATATATTATAGATGTCTCACAGAGACGAAGATGTGAATATGAGAATGGAAGTATGGAAGACGTTGGGTATTTATAGACTTTACGACCTATCATGTGGCTGGCTTAAGTGATCACTTTACACAATGCAACGTTCACCAATTCCACCCATGATTGACCATCACATCTATTTACTTTTTGTAAGTTGTGTATATGTTATTTACGTAACACATTTATAGAGTACTAGTCGTTCGTACCTGTCGTTGCACGGGTTACGGATTAAGTTGAAAATAAATTTGTGGTGGGGAAACGAAGGTTTCATTGCTCTGCAAAGCCTCTAATTAAAACAATGTTTCCATTTAATAAAAACTGGGATGGATGGGATGTTCAGGGAAGAAATGTGGCTTATTTTTTTCGCTAAGTCCTCGGGAATATGTATGCAAAATATGGGTCCGATCGGTCAAACGGTACAGATTTTTACGGAAATTATATCAGCGGAGAGGAGGGGAGGAAATGTTACCTTTGTTATCCATCGGTTTCCAAAGAATACGTATACAAAATTTGAGTCAGATCGGTCAAACGGTGTAGGTTTATGCAGAAAGTATATCAGAGGGAGGCGTCAATGTCGCCTATATTACCCGCCCGGTCCTAAAGAATAAGTATAATAAATTTGGGTCAGGTAGGTTAAACAGTACAGATTTAAGTGGAAACTATATCAAGCGAAGGAAGTGTCATCTATGTTGCCCACCGGATCCCTAAGAATACGTGTGCAAAATTTGAGTCATATCGTTTAAACGGTTTAGATTAGAGAATACTCAGTAAAACATCTGCAATACATCTCGATTAATAACGATCTCTGTGAGGACAAAATCCAGTGTTGTGTTCTTGAAATATTTGAAAATAATCCAATAAAAATAATTCTGAATAAATAAATTTTCATATTCAAGAGCACATTCTTATTGTGAAGTTGCAATTTTTTCACAACAAAGTTCCGTGAAAACCAAATTAATTAATCAAGACAATTAATTAATCAGACAACCCACGAAAAAATATTTGGCTGCTACCGGGATTCGAACCACGGATCTCCTCCTATCGGGGGAGGCGCGTATCCAATTACGCTACAGCGGCCTTGTACGTTTCCATGAATACATCGACCTTATCTGTAAGTCTAATTTATTAACTGATTATATATTAATTATCGATTTTGAGAGAAATACGCTTTTTCTAGTACGGTAGGCACAAATTACTTTGTGTAAATGCCGCTAGGGGATGCCAGAATTAACCGTTTTAATTCATTTTTATTTTTGGACACATTTGACACAACACACGTATATTATATTCAAGAACACATTCTCATTGTGAAGTTGCAATTTTTTCAGAATTCTGGAAATTTAA
Organism: Agrypnia vestita; assembly: GCA_016648135.1. Lineage (NCBI taxonomy): Eukaryota > Metazoa > Arthropoda > Insecta > Trichoptera > Phryganeidae > Agrypnia > Agrypnia vestita. The sequence goes on along the minus strand of JADDOH010021101.1, from coordinate 6,156 downwards.
GACCAGATTAATTAATCAATTAGAGAGACAATGCCGCTATAGCGTAATTGGATAACGTGCCTCCCCCGGATATTAGGAAATCCCGGTGTCAATTTTTTTTTTTGTAGATTTGATTTTTCTTAATTAATTTCTTACTTACCATCACGCCATTTCCCCGTGGGGGTAGGCAGAGAGGATAGAGCGCCACACTCTTCTGTCCTGACATACAACTCTCGCCTCATTCACATTCATACATCTTCGTATGCAAGCTCACCGGTTGCTGAGGCTTCCACGGGACCATCTTCCAGTATCTGGTTAATCTGGTCGTGCCACGTCTTCGCCACGTCTTCGCCACGCGGTCGCCCTGTCTTTCTGGCACCATAAACACTTGCATTGTATATCTTTATTACCATTCTTCCTAATATCTGCATTCTTTAATCTATCAAAAATTTATTTGCCACAATTTGTCTGAAGGATCTCATCTCCACTGCATTCAATCTACTTTCATTCCTCTTCTGCCAGCTCCAGGCTTCGCTTCCGTACATCAGTGTTGGTACCAGAATTCGATTATGTACCGCTATTTTTGCCTCGATAGACATATTTATATTAGAAACTATTGCGTACAAAGCACCGTTCACCCTATTCCCCGCAGTCACTCTCCTTTCTATATCTTTCTCAATATTCCCTCTTCTAGCGAACATACTTCCCAAGTACACAAACTCATCTGCCTGTTCCAAACATTTCTTACCTACTAGAATTTCACACGTTGTCTTGCTTTCCTCTTTCTCAAATACCATCACTTTTGACTTGTTTCCGTTCATAATAGGGTCACTTTCCTTGCATACATCATTTATCACAAATCGGCACTTATTGTTTTTCGAAGTGACTCGCCCCCTGACAACGTCCTCCCCGTGTCTCTTGCGGGCCAAATTCTAGACCCCAGTACCAACATTAAATATCTTGGTCACATTATAGTCGACAACTTATGTGACATTAAGGATATCGAAAGACAGAGAAGAGCTATTAGTGTAAGGTCCAATATGCTAGCCAGGAAGATTTCTAGATGCAGTAACGAAGTGAAAAGATACCTTTTCGTTACTTATTGCACGAATCTATACACAAGTGAGCTGTGGTGCAGACACACTCTGCTGCCCTATAACTCTATGAGAGTGCAATATGATAATGCCTTCAGGATAATGCTCGGTCTACCCTGGCGTTGCAGTTCATCTCATATGTTCGCAGAACACAGGGTCCATGGCTTTGCTGCTCTCCAACGACTGAAGATAGCTAGCGCAAGAAAGAGGATGTGGGGGTCTAGAAACTCCATTATTCAAGCAGCTGCTATGTGGCTTGACTCCCCAATGCATAAATTATGCAATAGTGACTGTTCTCCATTATTTTTTATGTATTTATCTATTTTTATTATTATTTTCTACTTTCTATTTTTAATTTCGACATGTTTTTATTTCTTATTATACTTGTATGTCTGTTGTTGGTTTTCTATTTTTACTTATATGAATATATATCTATATGGCGAGGTGAGAATCTATTCTCAACAAGCTGAAATAAACACCTATTATTATTATTATTATTATTATTATTAATCTGCTTACTAGACTCTGTAATGTCTTTCTTATTGATAAATTAATTTGGTTTTAAAGAAATTTTCATTTGGAAATGACTTTTAGAGCGCTCTCCGCTTTATCCAGGATAATAAACGTCCAAAGCACTACATAATGTCTACCAATTCCATCACCGCAATCTACCGCTTCCTGGAGCATATAATTTAGACTGATAAAAGGAAATACCTACTCCAACAAAAGGAAGAAGGACGATAAATTTCCTTTCAATAACATAAATATATTCTTCTTCTTCAAATGTAGCAAATTTATTTTGTGGTAACATAATTATAATAAATATAAATTAACTTTGTTTAAAAACCACTTATTTATTGAAAAAAATCAACATGTTTCAAAGCCAATGGCTTCTTCATCAGGAAAACAAAAATAATATTTAAAAATCGAAGTATAGATCAAAATATTAAAAAGTTATATATGGAAAGATATGTTGATGACATTTTATGTATATGGACTGGTACTGAAAGACAACAAAAAATTTTTCTTAATTTCTTAAATAAACTTCATAAAAAGATTCAATTTACCATAGAAATACAAAATTCTAGCATAATTTTTTTAGATTTGAATATTTCAATTGTTAATAATAAAATTGATTTTAACATATTTCGTAAAGATACATATACAGATATAGTTATACACAATTCTTCTAACCATCCATATTCTCAAAAATTGACAACTTTTCATTCAATGTTAAATAGATTAATTAATATTCCATTATCTGTTGATAATTTTAATATTGAATTAAAAATTATTAAATAGATCGCGTTTAATAATGGTTATGATAAAAAATTAATTGATATTATGTTAAATAAAAAGTACAAGAAAATTTTTTTTAAATCTTTTGTTTACCCTTCAATTTGTGATTCTGATAAACATTGGAGGAAAATTATATTTATAAATAATGAAATTTCTAATTCAATAGTTAAAAATATTTCAAATGTTATTCAACCAGCTTTTTATACTAATAATAAATTAAAAAAATACATATTAAATAATAAAGATAAGGATAATTTTAAAAAAAAATCGGGTGTTTATAAATTAATTTGTAATGATTGTGATTATTTTTATATAGGAAAAACGTGTAGAAATTTTGAAATTAGAATTAAAGAACACTTAAGGTGTTTAAATAGTAATAATTATTCTGAATTTGCTAACCATCTTTTGGCTACGGGTCATTCTTTTGATATTAATAAGGGTTTACAAATTTTACATACAAATTATACAGAATCACAATTTGATAAATTAGAAATTTTGGAAATAAGAAAGAGTGTAAATAGTAAATTGAATATTATGAATAATCAGGTCCTTTTTGCAAATAGTTATCTTTTTAATTTATTTTCATATTAATTAGGTACTTTATATTATTATTTTCCATATATAACTTTTTAATATTTTGATCTATACTTCGATTTTTAAATATTATTTTTGTTTTCCTGATGAAGAAGACATTGGCTTTGAAACATGTTGATTTTTTTCAATAAATAAGTGGTTTAAACAAAGTTAATTTATATTAATTACATAAATATATTTTTATGACGGCCATTAGTGCCCGGAACCTGAACTAATTTGCCGACTTGCCTCTGTAAATACAGAGACATCGTTTGTTCTCAGTCGCACAATCTATTACGTCATAAATCTTCGTGTGTGGGTGAATTTAGCTCGTTTGTTATAGCACTTTTCTTTTTTTTATTTGCTAAAGCGTTTAAAATAAAAAGCCAACGATCGCCTACCACGGCCGTATCGAGCACTTTAATCCCTTTTAACGAAAGTGTAGACAGTTAAGTGATCATAACTCAATAAATCAATTGGACATTTTCATAAACAACCTAGAAAAACCTATTATACTTATACTGAACGTGGATTTGGGAGATAAATGAAAACACTGGAATTTTTATTTATTTATTTACACAACCTCCCAATCGAAATGAAAAAGATAAAGGATACAGAACTGAACTAGACACCATTACCTTCAAAGTCAAAGACGTTCACTTTACTACGACATCCTAGATATATAATATAATATAAAATAATAAAATGTAAGTAATTAAATGTAAATTCATAGTTCCTTGTCCGAGCACAAGAGCAATGCTCTTAAATGGAGAGGAACTTTGAATAACACAATTGTGTAATAAATATTAAATTGAACAATAAATCATGAAAAAAAAAATTAGCGAACTATTGATTATTTAATTCGCAAAGTCATACGCATTAAATTCAAGCACTTATCTAAAATTCACGCTTTTTCGCAAATTATCATTTATCGTTGTGAACATTTTATTTTCGCTTGTTAACGATTTCGAGAAAATTCTGTTCAACTATAGCACTTAAGGAGGTATTTCACTTTATATTTCTCTCAGTTATCCTGACTAGCGGGAGTCAGGATAACCGAGAGAAATATTGATTCATACAACTTACAAAGTTGTATGAAAAAACCATTAAAAATTTCTATAAATCGAAAATTATGCTATAATTATTTTAATATTAACGAAAATTTGACAGGTCTTCTTGATCGTCGTCACGAGCCTGCTTGCAAAGTTTCAGCTTGATTGTATCACGGGAAAAGGCTTAAAAATCGATCCAAAGTTTTTTCGACGGCAAGCGAGCAAGCAGACGCCATGGGAGTAAAGAAGTTGTAGATTAATTAAATAAAACAATAAGAGTTAATTAAGTACTAAGATACACAATGAATTCATTTAAAAAATATAAGGACGCTAGGTTTCAAAAGGCTAAGAAAGCAAGCATATCAATTCACGGTTTGAAGGAATTCACAATAATCCATCCCCCTGGACATCCCCAATACAACGGCAACGAACAATGACAATAACACATCCCCAGTAAAAGTATTAACAACATTTTGATATTTTTGGAATTGTTTACAAATTACGCAACAGCCAGGCAAAGAGCCTTATTTTTGCCTTCAAAACTTTTTTAATTTCAAAACAACTGATCAACTGAACAATCTCTGAATTCTCCAAATTCGCTATCAAAAAGACCACAGTTTTGGGGTGTTCGCATTTTTATATTAAAGAAATTTTGATAGCTGTCGCGTGGGGCCTGTTTTATTAGACTCGCAATTACACAAAGTCTGTTTCACGCAAAAATTTGTAACGAAATGACAAAACAGATTACGTAAAGAATCTCTCGTATAATGACAATAATATCGAAACCTCTAGGGTCCACCATTACATTCTGGAACACGCTACCATACTCTAAAATTAGCTAAAACATTCTACACAACTATAATCTAGAACGTTCGAAGATACCAGCATGAGCGTATAAAAAGCTCGGATATAGGCCGCCGCGTAGTAAGTTGTCGTATTTTAACAGTTCGTTCATTGAGAAGTTGGCCGAAATTTTATTGATGTGCGGTCAATCATTGGTGGAATTGGTGAACGTAAGCCGTGACGTAACGTAAGAACGTGGTTGTAAGCCCTGTGATGATCATAAAAACCTCCATTCATACTTTCCCATATAAATAGCTTCGTCTCTGTACGACATTTATAATTAATCTTAATTAATGAAGTAATTTTATGGTGTGTTAAAATTAAATAAGTTATAATTATTAAAATAAATGCAATAATTAAATGTTGTCTTGATTATAAAGTTTAATTCAGCTTAAGTAGGTTTTTTATTGAGGTTAAAAAAACTTTGTAAAAATGGTTTAAAAAAGCACTCAAGAACTAAAATATTTTTTAAAATCGGTCGGTTTTATAAAATAAATTTTCAGATAACTAACTTAAATTGCTTTAATTAGTTAAATTTTAATATTATTCTAAAAAAATCATGTCACTCGAGCATATACATTCATTGGTTTTAGTTAGTGTAGTGTTAAATAATTTACTAAGTATCGTTTAAAAAGGCAGCAATATATATATATATATTTTTTTTTTATTTATTTAAAAATCCTTGTTTACAAATAAGATACTTAATACTAATTTAACAATAAAACATAAGATAAAACATAAGATAATTTACACATTTTTTTGTTTTGTTTAATTTGTGGATTATGCCACTCTACTAGGCTACGCCTGTCCCAGAGTGGCGTTATAGCACACAATTATAATATTTTTTCGAGTTCGTCAGTAGTATTTATTTTCATAAGGTAGTTATTATGTATCTATAGAGTATCAAGTGGAATGTTAGTGAAAGTTGAGTTAGTCATAAGTCCAAGTGTAAATATGTGTAGAATAATTGTTTAATGTAAAAAGGGTTAAAGTTTTGTTTAAGATTATTTTTTTATTTTCCTTAATTAATTAATTAATTTATATAGGTATATATTTTTATTTAAAGTAAAAAGGGTTAAAGTTTTGTTTAAGATTATTTTTTTATTTTCCTTAATTAATTAATTAATTTATATAGGTATATATTTTTATTTAAAGACATTATTACGCAATTACAGTAAGTAAATTTTCAGTTGCTGTTCTACCTTTGGAGGTAAGCCAGTTGTTTGCTAAAGCTTTTATTTTATTAATTGAGTATATTCTGATTTCCGGGAAGTCTGTTTTAAATATGTTAAATATTTTAGGCCCTATGTATGAGT
>JADDOH010021091.1:0-12859 GCA_016648135.1 Agrypnia vestita | reverse complement strand
ATGAGTAAATAGCTGTAAAAATTTGGATTTGGAATTCCTAACCAAAGAGAAGATATTTGAGATCAAATTTGCCAGTACGGTAAAACGTCAATTTCATATGTAAGGACCTAATATGTAAATACTTATTCTTTAGAAACCGGCATGAAAAAGTACCGTCATTTTTGACGGGTTACAGGTAATTTTAAATAAGTGTAGAGTTGGCTGAATTTTTATATAATTTTTATGCAATGTTTCTTATTCAATTTAATTATCACATACATCCGTATTTAATTATCACATATATCACGTACATCCGTTGAATTGCAATTATAAATGCTTGATTCATCCAACCATTCCTCCCACAAAGTCCGAAATGACATTTTCTGATGCGTCTTACATTGATCGTAAACTCCGAAACCGTTTCGGTGATTCGATTATCGATAACCTACTCAGGTTCAGAACATGTTTCCAAAAATCGGAATAACAAGACACTGAAATGTAACTAATTTCCTGTTGGATATTTTTATACTAAATGTACCATACGTAAACAGTCGAATTAGCAAATATTCGACTGTCGCTTTACTATCATTGACTACCCAATTTACTCTATATTTTCGGAAAATGTTAAAAAAAATTAACTGTCATTTCAAAAACAGCAAATATAAAGGAAAATTGGATTGTTTAAGATCGAAAATATAAATTTTAAGATCGGACAGTATCTGTAGGGACCGTCTACATGTTTGATTAAAAATTTAAGGCTGACTTGTTTATTTCTTCATTTATTTCCTATTCTTGAAAAATGAGAAACAATTTTTTTATTTTAATTTACACTAAATTGAACTTTTTAATGCACACACGTTGAGTTAAATTTAACCCAACTATAGTTTCGAGAGGAGAGGCCCTTCTCATCGTCAGGAGTAATTTATCAGGTGTAACGTAAATACAGAAATTAGGTAAATTATAAATTACACCTGATGAGACGAACCGCTCTTCTCTTAAGGCGATCGTCTAGCAGAATGAGCAAATTTCACCATTTTTTCTCATATCTTCTCTTGCGTTTTTTATCACATTTTTGTATGAAAAAATCGAATTTTAAAATTTATTCATCAGATTACGTTTACTTTAAATAAGAATATTTTGTTAAAATTTTACAAACTAAATTATATAATTGATTAATAAATTACAAAACCTTCGATGTTTTAAAAATGAAGAAAATTGCTCCACTTTGTGGGCCTTTTATGACTGAACTGCCTGTTGAGATGTCTTTTTTATTCAATAATATTACAAAGTAAACGTTTATCTTAAATTTGTTACAATTATTGAAAAATCTGTTAGTAAGTTTACATGCAATTTATGTTTTAAAAAACACTGTTTTTTAAATTATTTTTATTTTTTGTGTTTTTTTCAATCCTTCATAGATAGTATATAACTTTTTTCTGTAACAAATTAAAGGAATAGACATTTTTATTTTAAAATTGATACAAAAAAAATCAAAAAATTATTCTCGATTTCAGATTTTAGCTATTTAATCAAGGCACTGCGTATTGCGTCATAAATACGTTGCGTCTTGATTAAATATCTAAAATCAGGAATATCGACACGGATTTTGATTTTTTTTTTGTTTTTATTACAAAATTATAATATCTATTCTTTTGACTATTGAAGTAAAAAAGTTGTCAACCATGTAAAAGGAGTTGAAAAAACCCACAAAAAAATAAAATATTTTAAAAAAATAGTATTTTTTAAAACATAAATTGCAAGTAAACTTACTAACAGATTTTGCTATAATTGTAATAAATTGAAGATAATTGTTTTCTTTGTAATATTATTGAATAAAAAAGACATCTCAACAGGCCGTTCAGTCATAAAAGGCCCACAAATTGGAGCAATTTTCTTCATTTTTAAAACATCGAAGGTTTGGTAATTTATTAATCAATTATATAATTTAGTTTGTGACATTTTAATAAAATATTCGTATTTAAAATATATGTAACCTGATGAATAAATTTTAAAATGAGATATTTCCCTACAAAAATGTGATAAAAAACGCAAGAGAAGATATGAGAAAAAATGATGAAATTTGCTCATTCTGCTAGACGATCGCCTTAAGGAGGCCCCTTAAGTAAGAATCTTGACTCTTGTAAGTTGTAGAGCCAAGAGTGATGAGTGATGACTATAATTAATAATCAAATGATTGATAATATTTATCAAATTAACAATAAAATTAAAAAAAATCATCATATATATGATATAGTAATTGGTTCACTTTTTAGTTTTAATTTTTCATTAAAGCGAAATATTTTTTTTTAAATCTAAATATTTTAAAAAAACTAATTCAGAGTATTTTATTAAAAAGCATAAAGTCAATGTTTTCATTTTATTTAACAACACTTTTGAAATCATACTAAGTTTGAAAACGGAATGAGGTCGACTACTGGATTCCAGGCAAGTTGCGGACGGACAACGAAATCATTAGTATTGGGGATTGCTATAAGGCACCGAGTGGGGAAGTTTATGACACATCATAAGATAAGATAAGATAAAACATAAGATAAATTACACATCGTTTTGTTTTGTTTAATTTGTGGATCATGCCACTCTACTAGGCTACGCCTGTCCCAGAGTGGCGTTATAGAACACAATTATAATATTTTTTCGAGTTCGTCAGTAGTATTTATTTTCATAAGGTAGTTATTATGTATCTACAGAGTATCAAGTGGAATGTTAGTGAAAGTTGAGTTAGTCATAAGTCCAAGTGTAAATATGTGTAGAATAATTGTTTAATGTAAAAAGTGTCAAAGTTTTGTTTAAGATTATTTTTTATTTTCCTTAATTTATTTATTTCTTTATATAGGTATATATTTTTATTTGAAGACAATTATACAATTACAGTAAGTAAATTTTCAGTTGCTGTTCTACCTTTGGAGGTAAGCCAGTTGTTTGCTAAAGCTTTTATTTTATTAATTGAGTATATTCTGATTTCCGGGAAGTCTGTTTTAAATATGTTAAATATTTTAGGCCCTATGTATGAGTAATTTTTCTGTCCATGTGTTGTCTTAGTTTTTGGTATTTCGTCAAGGTTTCGTAATGCTTGTCTAGTATTATGTGAATGCGAGTTACTGGTTGCTGGTAGGTGGTTTGTGTTTTTGATGTAGAAGATGAGGGTAGACTTAACGAACAGCTGTCTAACGTCCAGTACATTAAATTCTCTGAATAGTCTGTCTGATTGGTATGTAAATGGTTTCTTATTAATGACTCGGAGCAAGGTTTTTTGTGCCGTTATAGCTGGTTTTAATGTGGTTTTGTAAGTACCTCCCCAACTTGGAATCGCATCACTCTTTTCATTTTCCATTTTTTCCTACTCTTTCGTCTTAATTTGAGGGCAAATGTTTGTCCCCTTCCGGTCCGCCCTGTATGTACGGCGCGTCTATTTATATGCGAAGGAGGCTTCCCTGCCAATCAGTGAAAATTGTTTTCCCTTTCGGAGCGAATTCCATGGGGAGAGCGACGGGGACGGCGATACCGTATACCCGTCCCCCTCCGCGCGTGCGCAGCGAGCGGTGCAACGACTTGCAAACGAACATTATTGAAACGTAAGGGCGCTTTTCGATGATTTATCGGTCTTGTTTAAAAGTATTTCGGTGTCGCATTCCCCACGGATGAGAGACGTGATTTTTTTGAGACGTGTCGTTGGCAAAAAATAACTTCCGGAACCGATCGAATCGAGAATGAAGATGCATACAAGATCTGTGTTATCTTTATAAAATCTTGAATAACTTGGTTGACTCGCCCTATTTATTAGAGCAAACAGGTTTAATTTGTCCTACATACTCAACGCGTTCAAATAATTTATTTTACGCAAACTTTGGTAGGACTAACTACTTAAAAAACTGCGTTGCACCTCAAAATACAATATGGTAAATTCTACAAATAATCTAGACATTTTTACTGACAATTTGCGTTTATTTAAAATGAAACTCCGTAATCTCATTTATGACTATTGATTTGATACTTTTTTAATTGAATCCCATTCCCTCCCTCTCCCCACCCCTCCCATTTTATGCATTATCATAATTTAAATCTTTGAAATATTTATTATTTATCACATATTCTTTATCATTGTTTTTTATTTCGTTTTTTTTATTTTTTTATTACCAGCTTCGAGGAAGCTTTACTGGTCATACTCACGAATATTTTTACATTATATAAAAAAAATTAAAATTGTACTGTATGTTTCCCAAATAAAATAAAATAATAAAATAAAAAAGTTTCGTCTCCTTGCTAAAGTGCGATTTTTTATTTTTTTCTATGACGAATATTTACAAAGTTTTAACATTTTTTTAAATCTTCGATTACGCCACTTCGGAACAAGATGGACTGCATCAGACTGGATAACAAACTTTAAAAAAAAATAGAGACGTGAACACGGACTACGCGTCGCATCAATATTTTTACTATTTTCAAATTAAGCTTAACTAAAAAAAAAAATCTATCTTGCTGGAATGGTGTCGAACCGCCGACCACCAGATCACTAGGCGAGCGCCATGACCACCACACCAACTCATGCGAAATATTTACGATCTCTTACTATAAATATTTCTCCCATCACAAGGTTATGTCGCACATATAATATGTATTGTGCTGACCCTAAAATTGATGCTGATATTCTTGCAGATACCTTATCATCGTTCGAAAATTCTCTCAAACACAACACCCGTTTTCTAACCAAAGACCTAAATCCATAGAACGATTACCTATTCAATTAACCCATTAAATTAATAATTTATTTACATATTTTTAATTTATCATACTACCATTCATACACTAAATATATAATATAGGTACTGGACGTTAGACAGCTGTTCGTTAAGTCTACCCTCATCTTCTACATCAAAAACACAAACCACCTAACAGCAACCAGTAACTCGCATTCACATAATACTAGACAAGCATTACGAAACCTTGACGAAATACCAAAAACTAAGACAACACACGGACAGAAAAATTACTCATACATAGGGCCTAAAATATTTAACATATTTAAAACAGACTTCCCGACAATCAGAATATACTCAATTAATAAAATAAAAGCTTTAGCAAACAACTGGCTAACCTCTAAAGGTAGAACAGCAACTGAAAATTTACTTACTGTAATTGCATAATAATGTCTATAAATAAAAATATATACCTATATAAATAAATAAATTAATTAAGGAAAATAAAAAAATAATCTTAAACAAAACTTTAACCCTTTTTACATTAAACAATTATTCTACACATATTTACACTTGGACTTATGACTAACTCAACTTTCACTAACATTCCACTCGATACTCTGTAGATACATAATAACTACCTTATGAAAATAAATAATACTGACGAACTCGAAAAAATATTATAATTGTGTTCTATAACGCCACTCTGGGACAGGCGTAGCCTAGTAGAGTGGCATAATCCACAAATTAAACAAAACAAAAAAAATGTGTAATTTATTTTATGTTTTATCTTATGTTTTATTGTTAAATTAGTATTAAGTATCTTTATTTGTAAACAAGGATTTTTTAAATAAATAAAATAAAATATTCATGTTTCTTAAGTTTGCCGAAGACACTTGTAATTGGGATAATGAGCATAGCCTTCATTTACAATGTTTTATTATTTAAGTATCATGTATCCATTATCCTGTTAATGTCCCTAATAAATATATTTTTTTAAATGATGTCAATGTTTAAAAAAACTTTTACTTAAATCCGCTGACTACTATGATAGTTATCGTATATGGGGTACAAAAGCAAAGGCAGCAATATTCAAAAATTATTATGTTTATTAATTTAAAATGTACTGAATTCTAGATTTTATGCATCTATCCCTCCAAAAACACGTTTCCTGTCAATTTAGTACATTACAAATCAGTAATCTTCGATATTCCTTCACAAATATTCAAACGGTCAAACTCCTTTATTGTTCTCTTGTTAGAAGTCAAATCGAATACAACTCATCTATCTGGTGTCCCTATTACAATGCTCATGTTCATACAATAGAAAGAATTCAACATAAATTTTTACGCTACATAAATTTCCGTCTCCATATCCCAATAGAAAATCTTAACTATACAAACTTATTATATTTTACCGGTTTATTGCCACTATCGGACAGGAGAGTTTTATCCGATCTGATTTTATTATATAAAATTGTAAACTCGCATTACCACAGCCCTGAAATTTTGTCCTTAATAATGTTCCATGTACCCAGTCGAACTACTCGAGTGCCGACGCCTTTTTACTGTGACAATACTAGAACAAATGCTCACTACAACTCGCTAGTACCTAGAATACACAGGTTAGGTAACAATTATACAAACATAGCGGACGTGTTTGGTTCTGGCCTGTCACAGTATAGGGGCGCGATACTGAGAGCGCTTCATTCCGCCATAATGTAAATTATATACACTTTCTTTTTTTTGTTTTTCTCTCTGTTTATATTATTTTTGCAAATAACTGTTATATACCTACATATGTAAAAGCCTATTTAGGCGTAAATGAATGAATAAATAAATAAAAAATAAATAAATAAATAACTGCATTCATTTTTATTTTGACATTACTGCCTTTGCTTTTTATACCCCAAATATATTCGTATATATACGCAACTTACCAGCATTCGTGCCTAGTTCGGGCGGTATCCTAATCACGAAGGAGAAAAGTGCATTGATATTTTTCGGAAGTCACGTCACGAAACCTTTTGTAATAGGTTTTTTGTATTTTTCGAAATCCGTCCAAAATCGACTGGAGCGCATGAGATTTGTAAGAAAATTAATCAAAGCTAGAGCAGTACGCCTGGACAGGATTGTGCGGCATTGTATCCTCAAAAATGGCGCGATGGTAAGTAGGTTATTCAGAATATTTTGAGTTTGTTCAAATCTTTCAGAACAGTGCTGGATTTATGTCATAGAGACATTATTAATCAATTAATGTATATTATAGATATCTCACAGAGACGAAACTGTATTAATTATGGGAAAGTAGGTATAGAAGTCATTTGGGTGTAATAGGACTTATGACCTATCTTTTTATGGTTGGCTTAAGTGATCACTTTACACAATCACACATCTGTGGGGATTTAGGGGAATGAAAATGGCTTTGTACAGGCCGCATGGAAAAGGTGCTTATTACTCATATATGAAAGCTTTCCACGCAATTTGAACATATATACAACTTCCAAAAAATGAATAAGCATGGTATATTCTATCATGGGTGAAAATGGCGAATGTTACAATTGTGTAAAGTGATCACTAAAGCCAACCATAAAAAGATAGGTCATAAGTCCTATTACACCCAAATGACTTCTATACCTACTTTCCCATAATTAATACAGTTTCGTCTCTGTGAGATATCTATAATATACATTAAGTAAGTAAGTTAGTTTCTCTTAGTTTAAATCTCAATGGATTTTTCACTAGGGAATTTATTCCTTTATTTATATTTTTTATGGATTTATCAAATTTTTTAATGTACAGGTATGTAAAAAAAGCTTCGGAAAGTATAAAATCTCAATTGCGTATTGCGCAAAACTTGATAGAGGCAAATCTGCCGACTACTTGGAAATTTCGAAGAATAAATCTCCGAAGAAAATTTTTTTCTGAAGCAGAAGAAATCCTTTTATTCGGTTATATAAGGGAGGCTGCTTTTCTCCTGGACACAGACTTGACAAATAAAAGCCTTCGCACGAATTCGCGTAAGAAAAAAGGAAAGAAATACCAAATAGCAAACTAGACAATTAACGAGACGGCGAGATCGAATTTCAAAAGAGTTTCCATCCTTGTCACTCAAAAAAAATAATCAAAAAGACTACAGAAAGGAAAACCAGGAAAATAAGAAAAAAACACAACAGACTTAGGTCCCAGTAAACTAAAAAGTGCAAATTCGAAAATAAAGATATTAAACAATGAGTTGATTGTAGCACGCTATACATATTTGTATAGCTTGCAAAAGAAGCTAGTGATGGTCAAACCGTTATTTTAACAGGTTATTTTAGGTACAATTATTTGGGATTTGTATCTGATTGTATAGATAACTGGTAACCAAGATGTTGACTATTACCGATGTTTGCCAGTCGAATTGCGATTAAAAATAATTTACTAGAAAAAGTCTTGTAAATGATAAAATTCTAGGCGTAACCCGTCAAAAATGGCGGTACTTTTACATGTCGGTTCCTAAAGAATAAGTATTTAATTATTTTTTTAAAAAAAAGGATAAAAGTTTTTATAAAAGAAGTTACGGACGTTGCAGGTAGTTACAGAATAATACAAATATTTAAAACGTTCTAAAGGCGCCGAAAACTCATCAATTTTACCCCCGATGCGCCAAAAGATGATAACTTCATCTCATCATCCCCTTGTCCTGGTAGGGCCGGGGGCCCAAAGACTCGACAAGGTGCTTCCATATTCCCCTGTCTTGCGCTGCTTCCACATGAGTCAACCAGTCGGGACCCATTCTGTTTTCATACACTTTTTTCTGTTGCTTCTCCAGGTTAAACTCGTAACATTCCTTGTGGAAATCTTCGGCATCTCTTTGGGCACGTTGAAGATGACTTCAAAAATTAAAAACTAATATCGGTTTCATTTACTCCTCTTCAGGTTATTTAATGACAGTTGAGATGGTATGGGCTAGGGATGGGTCGTCCACGTCCGTCCATCGACGAGACGATCAACTAGTTGAATTCGTCAACTAGTTGACGCGTCAACTTCGTTACGCGGACGTCGCGGACGTTCTATCTAAACATCGGGACGATGGTCAACTGTCTACGGTTCGACGCGACGCTGCTCGGTGGCTATATTTATTACGTTAATTTTTAAAATTTAAAGAAGTTCGTAGGTATATAGTTTCGGGGAAAGTAAAACCGCTACTTGTGCTTATATGTAAAAAGAAATATTTTATTATTTATTTGTTTACGCACATTATAGGCTTTTACATATTGTTTTATATACTTCTTTCCATATATAATAAAGAAAGAAGTAGGTATACACAACAATATCAGGTGTAAGCAGTAAAATATAAATATAAATAAACAGTGAAAGTATTGGGTATAAGCATTAAAATATGAGTATAAAAATTAAAAATATAAATAAGTACAAAGCAGTAATGTGTGTATAAAAAAATATATAAGGTACATATCATTACATGTGTACAAGGTTATATGGAAAACATTAATAACCTCGCAGGACTATATTCCTGCCTTGATTATGAGTCGAAAGCTATCATGACCTAATATCAAAAGTAATGGAGATGTGCGACATCAAAGTTTGAATTTTTTCGATATATCTGACTTATTTTTTGGAAAACGTTGGACTATCACTACACTAACTCAAATCGATTACGAAAAATTCATTCGTTTCAATACAAGTTAAATAAAATGATAAAAACCTTTACATTTATTTATTATCTATAAATTTATTGAAGAATAAATCTTTCAAAGTCAGGCTTTCACTTTGTGGTGACATTATTAATAAATAAATATATCTGTATTATTAGTCAACTTTAGTTTAAGGCTCAATCTGAGAAAAGGAACATTGTTCCCGAAACATGTAAAAAATCAATAAAAAGTGGTGTAAACAAAATTATATTAGATTGATTTTTTTATCTATAAAGTTGAAAATAGATCAACTAGTAGACGAATTCAACTAGTTGATCGTCTCGTCGATGGACGGGCGTGGTCGACCCATCCCTAGTATGGGCGCACAAGACGGAGACCACCAGACCACACGGTGAAGCAGGCAATGTCGGTGGAGCTTCATCGGCAGTCATGTAGAGGGAGACCAAAGAACCCCTGGATGACTAAATGCTCCAAAACTTTCTACAGAGAAACGGCCTGGATGAAAGCGATGCCCAGAACGGAAGAAGATACAACCTGAGAATGAGAAGAGCCGACCCCAACAGCCTACCCAGGCACGCTCCAATAATCGATTATAACGACACCTGAGCTTCGTCAGCACTACGACGTCATGATCTATTCTATTTGTCATGTCATGACTATTCGTGTAAAAACAAATTCATGTACTCCCATATTGCCATTGAAATTTTTAGGTATTACTAGTATTAGGTACATAATGGCGTTCTAGTGCCAACCCTTATGTATTGGCAGGCCAACCCTTAGGAATTGGCAAAAGAGGAATGAAAGTAGACTGAATGCGGTTGAAATGCGGTCACTAAGACGCTTGCGTGGAAAATCTTTGGTCGATAGAGTGAGGAATGAACAAATTAGAAGTGAATGCAATGCTGGCTGTAGTGTGGTAGATAGAATAAAGAAAGGAGTGCTGAGATGGTTTGGTCATGTGGAACGTATGAACGAGGAAAGGATGGTTAAGAAAATATATGAGGCGAATGTTGAAGGCAACAGGAATAGAGGGCGTCCGCGAAAGACCTGGCACGATCAGGTACTACAAGTATTTGAGGATGGCCCTGTTAAAAGCCGCAACAATCGTAGAACGTGTATGAGAAGATGTATGAATGTGGCCGAAGCAAAATTGGTGTGCCAGGATAGAAGAGTGTGGCGTTCAATCCTCTCTGCCTACCCCTGCGGGGAAACGGCGAGATGGTTAGTTAGTTAGTTAGTTAGTTAGTTTTAATAAACGGCCTAGGCGTTCTTTGGCCAGCAAGTTCTTTTATAAAATAACGATTACGCGCAAAATGCCCTCGGGGTGAGATCCCACAAAGACGACGCTTTATAAATCATTCGAGTATAAATAACCCCTCAGATCCCTCAGACGTATGTGTGGCAAATCAATTTATGATAGAGTAAAGAATGGAGATATTAGGAACGAATGTAAAGCTGTGGCTGAGTGTGGCGTTCAATCCTCTCTGCTTACCCCTGCAGAGAAACGGCGTGATGGTTAGTTAGTTAGTTAGTTAGGTGATACAAAATAGCTACAGGAGTAGTTAGCGGCCGAATCTCAAAGTATTCATAAGAAATCACACCCAGTTAAGTATGGAAGTAGTCAGCTGTAGGTAAATTTAATCTACGATGATGTATTTTTTGTGTAATAAATTGTATCAATAATTTAATCTAATTTCAGTTCCCCTGTGTACAATCCATTATCCAGTCTGGTAATAATATCACATTACAGGTCGACCACAGTCAAAAGACCATTCCCTAGCTTTGTCCGGTAAGAAGAAAACGAGGGAAAGTTGCCTGGCAAGCCCGTGTTACAAGCCTCAATATGATATTCCAAACAAATACATATTTTTTAGTTTCAAAAAGGTTACTTACTTACTAGAAAGACTTATTTTGTGTTCATTTTTTGCATCGTAACAACACACATATTTTTTGCGCACATTCTTTTGAAAGCGGTCTAGCTATAGTCACTTTACTTCCAGATTCTATCCTTCCGCGTTAGTTTTCTGATAGGATCCACGAATAACCCCGGTCTCATGATCTCGCTGGATAGCCGGCGAGGGAGAAATCTTGTACCAAACTTCGGTACCATTCATACGGCCCGATTCTGAAAATAACAATGTCTGGATCTTTAAGATCTTTATCCCAACACTTAATAGACGATAATAAAAATTAAAAATGTCCTGAGCGGATTTTGTAATTCTACGGCTCAAATACACTGCATTAAAAGATAATATAAGAAAGATTGTTTCTTACAATCGTATTAATTTCTTCCTCCACAGAGTCCAGATGAAATATCATGGCTAAACTTGTCATGACCGCGTTCGGCGTTACCGCGTATTCAAATCTTCCCACCTTGACATTTTTTGACAGATATGTCTGGATCTGTAAGATCTTTATCCCAACACTTAATAGACGATAATAAAAATTAAAAAAAACGAGACATAGCTTTACGTCGGTGTTTGTTTCGATGAGGGAGGGAGAAAGACGTAAATTGTTATCTATCAAATGTCAAGATGGGAAGGTTTGAATAGACGTAAATTGTTATCTATCAAATGTCAAGATGGGAAGATTTGAATACGCGGTAACGCCGAACGTGGTCATGACAAGTTTAGCCATGATATTTCATCTGGACGCTGTGGATGAAGAAATTAATACGATTGTAAGAAACAATCTTTCTTATATCATCTTCTAATACAGTGTATTTGAGCCGTAGAATTACAAAATCTGCTCTGGACATTTTTGATTTTCATTATCGTCTATTAAGTGTTGGGATAAAGATCTTAAAGATCCAGACATTGTTATTTTCAGAATACGGATGATAGCCTCTCAGATTGGCGCCATGGTCACGCGTGGCCCATCAAGAGGCATAAGGCGTCTGATACACATGCTTATTTAGTGGCACGTGAGCACGCGCAGTATCGACCTTGACAGTGGCATGTGTGTACGCACATTGCTAGAAATGAGCATGCCGCTGTCATTCACCATAGAGAAGGGGTATCTTTGGAGCATGTGTGAACAGACTTGCTTATTATGAGCATGCTTATGTCATTCGCGGGCTTCGCGGCTAGTATTATCACTGCGATCTTCTCAGTCCGCGACAGACGAAACAAATATGGCGCGTCGGGGAGATGATAAAACATTACTTTTCGTGACTTATTATAGGAATCACGAATGTCTGTGGAATACTCGGTCACCGTTGTGTAAAAATAATATAGTGAGAAATAATATTTGCGAAACTTTATTAATAGGCAAACTAAAATCAAAAATGTGCGGATGGAAACTCGGGAACTTTTTTGATTTATTGGTTCACTTGAATTTTCTATTTCAGTTTGCAAAGTTTCCATTTTGAACAAGAGCGTCTCTATTGTATGACAAGAGCATGCCACTAATAAGCATGTGTGTTTGATTGTTAGCTTTGGGCATGCTTATTTATGAGCATGCCACTAATAAGCATGCCAGTAATGAGCAAGTGTGTACAGTTGTTGGG
>JADDOH010021088.1:0-12683 GCA_016648135.1 Agrypnia vestita | reverse complement strand
CCCACAGATGTCGCTAATGAGAAAATCTACAATTGATTTTACGGAATTTTGAAGGCAATATACTTTATTATGTGTAATGAAATTCATCCGAATACTTGCATTACACTAGGATACGCCAGGAAATATTATTTCCAATTTTTGTTAAAATTAATGTCTAAAAATTTTTGAATTTTTAAACTCATTATTGTAACCACGGGGAAGAATGACGTCATTCATTGCGATTTTTTTTTTGTCAATACAATTTTGTTTTTTGTTTGTTTCTAATTTAGTTAATTTGTCTTGTGTTTTGTATATTGTTATTTTTATACTGTTAAATATAGTATATATTTATAAACGCTGAAAGTACGAGTATACACCCATACTAACGTTTGAGGTGATTTATCTAGACTGGCCTAAGAGGTAAATCTACAGAATTGTTTCCCGTAAATAATTTTTGTCAATAATAAAACAATCCTTTTAATCATCATTCGTGTAAAAAAAAGATTAAAGCTTCGCACGTGCGTTATGCAACGGGAATACTTTAACACCATGAAGCCTTCTCTCACCGATGAAAAGCCAAGATGGCGGTTTTCTGAAATATATTTAACCAAAAGCAATTTTTATAAGTGGTGACATCAAGTTTGAAAATGGTGTTATAAAAATTGCAAATGCTCCAGGCGTCATCGAGTTGTTGGAAATGGTATTATAAATATTGAATATTAAGCTATTCCATCCCATCCCCATGCCGATACTAATAATTTCATTGTCTGTCTGTCGTTCGACGACAGACAGACAATGAAATTATTACGATTGACGTTCGTAACTGCTTTTATTTTATTCTATGATATTTTATTTAATTTTTTAAATATTTTTTTTATAAATAAATATATACTAATTCTTTTGGACCCGGCTGGCAACGTAGAAGAAATTCCTCCCTCTCCTTTTACCCCAACCTCTCCCCACGACACATTTTCTATACAAATCTACACCCTTTGATACATCTTACCCAATCTTTTCTTTTCTTGTAAATGTACGTCATTTTTGACGGGTTACAGTTAACTTAATAAAAATCTGTTTTTAACTTTATTACCATCATAGAGATTTTTTCCGTTGATGAAAACTGTTATTGAAGGCAATTCTGGTTTGTGTTGTATACCTAGAGTTGGAAGTGTTTTTCTTTCTTTCTATATATGTGGGGTATAAAAGCAAAGACAGCAATATGCAAACAATTAAACAAATGTTTTAAATGCAGTCACGGAGGATTACTAACTTAACATGTACCAACTGAATTCTAGATTTTATGTATCTATCCGTTCCAAAATCATGTTTCCTATCAATTTATAGCAAGGCTGCCCAACGTTTTAAACAGTCGGGCAAAATTGACAATTCAAAACTCACTGGCGGGCCTCTGACCACTGATGGTTCCGTTTTTTATTACTTTCTTAACAACTTAAATTAAGCCGTTATTATTAAGATATTGTGCAATATAAAAAATGCAATATTATGATACTGTTGTTTATTAAAATAATAAAATAAATAGCATCTTCTGCCAAATAAAGAATCAAAATTTAAAAAAATCAAAATCTAAATAATTGGTACAATTAATGTGATTTTTGAAATTGTTTCTATTTTAATAATTCTATGCTAGGCGTCAGATCAGATGTTGACAGTAACAACAAATCAGAAATATGTTGCTCAGTTAGAGTTGTGCGGTAGTTATTTTTTATATCAAAGATGTTGATCCGAAACTACTTAATAATTTAAAGGTCAGGTCAGTTATTGCAGGAGAGTCTTCTTTTGGTACCAATTTCGAGAAATTCTTCGGAAGACGTGACACTTTTTCAACTTGGCGGAAATTTTAATACTCACGCGGGTCATTTATAATACGTTCACATTGTGGCCCGCGGGCCTGCGGTTGGGCAACCTTGATTTATAGGCTATGTTTCCTAAAAAAATACCAAATTCAGTACATTATAAACAAGTAATCCTCGAGGTCTGCATTAATTTTCTTTTGGATTTTGCTGCGTTTGCTTTTATACCCCACATATATACTCGAATATATTCGAGTATCGAGTACTCGACTACTCGAATCGGAGACTCTAATGGTGACCAGATTTAACCAGAACAATGCTGAAGTATTTTTGGTTCATAGTGGCGTCTATATACTGGAAGCTTAAACAATTGAATTAAAGAACAGCAATTTTAGTAACGGTTAGTTGTCATAGTTACCTATGGGAAGAATGATGAAGAATGGACACCAGCACAGTAGAAACCCCCCCACAACCAGCGCTATGGTTCTGGCGGCTCTGCTCTGCCCTCCTATCTTTCCCTGAAATTAAAAATGTACGTAATGTATTACGACATAATGATACCCTAACCCTGTAAGATAAATCAGCAAGGGTAGGGAAATTATAATGGCTCACAATGGCGAGCACCGCACTGTGGGGGTAATGTCTGCATAGCGTCAGCAGTCCATTGTCCAAATGTTTCCATTTAAAATACAGTGTTTCCTCGACATACGAGTGCGCCACACTCAACTTTGAGATACGAGCGATCGGGGCGCACTCGTTACAGTTCGTGGAAAAGAAACAGCCCGAAAAAGATGCAACTGGTCGTGCATCGGAGCTATTTAATAACACTGGCCTAACTCATTTCCGCAACATTCTGAAATTGAGGAAGAAACAAAACTCCTTGGACATGATTTTTTAAAACGAGACAAAGAAAAAAAAACAAAGACCAGTGAAGAGAAAAAGTGACGAAAATTAAGCAAAAGTAACACTTAATAAAACCATGTTTAACTGTAAATGGTTAAGGATATTTTCCGAGAAACAATTCTCGACGTTTCATTGAAGTCGTATTCAATGTCATCAGGAAAACGACCTATACCTGCGGAGATATAGGGCGGACTGCACCTATGCGGGTACAGGTCGTTCTCCCGATGACGTTGAAAACGATTTTAACGAAACGTCGAGAATTGTTTCTCGGAAAAACATACGGTTCGTATAAAATATCCGTAACCATTTGCCATCTAGATTAAAGATGGTGGCAGATAAAAATGAAATAAAAACTATTTTGAGTTTCGCACTAATGGGGTTATCTTTGGTAAAAAAAATAAAATAACTGAATCGGTCAATATTACACGGACCACACACACATTCACATAACCCTTTAATTGTGATTTAAATATTTGATCCTTGTCTATGAAATTGCCGTTATGTAATACTGGATAACTTTGACGATTCAATATCTTGCTATTCGACTTAGAATTGATCACATTCAAATGAAGGTCGTATTAAAGCTAAGATTTTCCCCTTTTAAAATGAGTTATTCATTTATTTTCGCGGCGTTTGTTTTTTCCTTGACATATGCGACAATGTGCACCCGTAACGTGGCTCGGAATTTTCCCACCACGAAGTCACCAATCAGAACCAAATATGATATTTAACCAATAGCAATAGGCAACAGCCGTGCGAACGAGACGCATTGTTTCGTTGTGTTGGTGTTGCGGGCATAAACACCAACACAATGAAACAATGCGTCTTATACGCACGGCTTACACATACTAATTCGACTGTCTTTCTTAAATGGAAAGAGGTCTACCTTTAGTATACAAAGTGTAACAGAGATAGTCCACAATGCTTTATAGGTGGATTCTTGCCTTATGATTCGAAAATGTTTAAGCAACCTTCACCATATATCAATAGTTATGGAGATGTGCAACATCAAATTTTTCATTTTTGTTTTTAATATTTCTTACTTATTTTTTCCAATTCGTTGAACTATCACCACATTAACTTATATCAAGAAATTGAAAAAAGATATTTTTGTAAGGTTTTTATCTTCCAATTTGTAATAATAGTTCGTTTTACAAAAAATAATTCAGAAAAATTGAAAAAAATGAAAACTTTGATATTGCATGTAACTATTGATCACGTTTGCTTGAACATTTTCGACTGGTAATCTAGGAGGAATCTACCAGTTTATTAAATTAATATAAAAAAATTAAAACTTTGATATTGATCATGTTTGCTTGAACATTTTCGACTGGTAATCTAGACAGCAATCCACCAGTTAATATTGTGGACTAGCTCTGTTAAAACCTGTGCATATAGTAGAAGTAGAATACAAAGAAGTGTAACTTCTAACGCGCGTACATAAGAAGGTACACTCACCCATTTATTTTTTATTTTTCTTATACTTTGTTACCTTCCATTTATTAGTCTTCCGAAGATAAATTTAATCAAAGATTTAACGCATCAACCTTATCTTCTGGATAAAAATGGACGACAAAATTTTCTTGGGTATTTTTTTAAGGACTGACGTTTCAAATTTAGTGTGATTGAATTTCGCGAATTTTATGTTTTATTTAAGGATACTGAAAATACTGAAAATCTCTTTAATAAATTTTTACACTTCATTAGTGACGCGATCTTCCACAAACCTCTGTCAATCCTTTTCCGAAGCTCGGAGATAATTTAATCAATTACTTAGAAATACTTATAATATTGATGGTAAAAGTTGAGCAGTTTTGAGAACGAAATTAGCTACTGAATTATTATAAAATACATCCCTTGTGTATAAAAACATAATGGAATCCAGATAGGCCAAAAAGGACATAACTTTTGATAAAATTAACATTTTTATTGCTTTGACCCTTAAAGTATTGGAAGTTTTCACAAAAACAGATAATAATTTAACTGCCGTCGTAAATTGTTTCCAACATCAATGAATATTAAATCAAATTGTATTTTCTGTAAAGGAAGCAATACGGCTTAACGACAGATTTATAAAGGAGATTCCACTATGATTACAAAATTGATGGAAAAGTTTCGAGTGTGGTAGATGAAATAAGAGATCTAGGCGTATTGTAGACAAAAAGTTTTCTGTAGTTCCCGATATCAATTCCACAGTTGATAGAGAATTAAGAACTTTAGGTTTCTTACTTAGGTTAAGCAAAGATAAAAAAAATTGAAACTTTCATATTATTATATAAGTCCCTGATTCCACCAATACTAGAATTTAATGTTTATTTTCAATAGAATTTAATATAGCCCTCATTATACAGTTCACACGAGAAAATAAAATAGAGAGTCCAAAATAAGTCTTAGATTTATCAATTATAAGCTTAACATAACGTCGAGTAAAATTCATTACAACATTTTTAGAACATTTTGCTTTGTAGATAAATTAGAGACAAGATGAATAATGACGGACTTACTCTTTTTACACAAATTAACAAACGGAAGTATCGACTGTCCTCAACTGTTAGAACGTATCTGCTTGCGTGTTCCTCGCATAACTAGAAGTCATGCAGTTTTTGCTAGGCATCTTGCAAAACTGCTCATACAGTTTTGCAAGATGCCCATAAAAAAAAATAACCCATAAAAAACAAGTTTTTATTATACTCCCTTTCTCTTGTATTGCAACAGGATTCGCGTCTACTCCACGCGTCGGGCTCGAAAATTAAACAATATATTAATCGTTAAAATTTCTAAAAATCTAAAATTATACTATAATTATTAAAAAAATTTGAAAGAAAATTTGTTGTATCATTTTTATCGTCGCCACGAGTCTGCCTGCAAAGTTTCAGCTCGATTGGATCACGGGAAAATGGTTAAAATCGATCCAAAGTTTTTTCGGCAGACAAGCAGACGCTACGAGTTAAAAGAAAGGGAGTAAATAGACATGTATACTGATTATAATAAATAAATAAAAACTGGCCTATGTGATCACTTAACATAGATAAAATTTGTTTATAGATAAAAATAATTGGTTCTTCAGAATATTTTCAGAATATCTTCAGAATATTAACGTGGTGGAAATGGCGAACGTTACATATGTGTAAAGTGATCACTTAAGCCTACCGTACGATCGGTCGTAAGTCCGATATACACCATAAATGACTTCTATACCTACTTTCCCATAATAAAAATGAAATACATTGGAATATAAAATTGGTTCTGTTAACTTGAAAAAATTTTTTTTTAAAGAGTGATCACTTTTGAGGCACCTTGTAGAATACTTGTTGCATTACTTGTTGCGTAGTTCTCCGGTGTTATAGAGTAAATAATAATGTAAAGATTGTCACATTATAGACAAGAGAAACAGAAACAGGAAGTAGGCGAATGGAAGTTACCGCCCGCCATCTTGACTTTCCTGTATACGCCATTAAACGTTATGTAGCGTTACATTTGTACTTCATTGTTTCAATGTTTTACCAACACAACACCCCGTAATATATAATATTCATAATAATATTGTCACTGGACCCTGTCTTTGGGAGATAAATGAAAAACTGGAAATTAATTATCGATTTATTAATTATATTAAAGCACTGGAAACTAATATAATCGGAGCACAGTTCTTTAATTTATACTAAACTTCAGAAAAGTCGTCTTGAAAATCTTCTACGCGTATATTCAAGAACACATTTTTATTGCGGTGTTGCAATTTTTTCAGAACAAAGTTCTGCGAAATTTAAAACCGAATTTATTAATCAATTAGAAAGACACGCAGAAAAATGAAATCCACGAAAAAATGTGTCTAAAAATAAAAATGACAGTTACACAAAGTAATTTATGCTTACCTTACAACTAACTTACAAGAAAAAGTGGATTGTACTAAAAATGGATAATATATGTTAAACAATTTATAATTTAGACTTACAGATAAGGTCGATATATTCACGGAAATGTAAGAGGCTGCTATAGCGTAATTGGATAACGCGTCTGCCCCAGATTCGAATCCCAGTAGCAGCCAAATATATTTTCGTGGATTTGATTTTTTTGTATGTCTTTCTAATTGATTAATTAATTTGGTGTTAAATCTTCTACGTGTGCATAGGTATTCCGATTCACTGATTTGCATCGCTCTGATTACTATGGAACACTTCTTACACGTCGGTAGGTACTTTCTTGATTTACTGTCGCTGGTTATACGCGCTAGCCACATTGAGCCGCCGCTGTATGGGTTCTCTTTATCTGTGTAATCGCGAAAACGTCACAATTCTGCCCGCGCGCGCGTTTGTCGTCGCTTATAAAAGCGTATAAACGTACAAACGTTGTGTATGCACAACTTCCGCTACAATAAAATTTTACCCTAAATGCCCTTAAGAAATATAACTTCAAAAAAAAAAAATACCATGAGTATGCATAAAAAAATACGCATTTATTAAAAAACTAACCCATAAAAACCAAGTTTTTACTATTCTCCCTTTTTAATTGAATCAGGTTTCGTGCCTACTGCACGCGTCGGGGTCATTATTCATTTGTATTGATTCCAATTTGAAAAAAACATTAAAATTTCGAAAAATCCAAAATTGTACTATAATTATTAAAAAAATTTAAACGGAAATTTTTTAGACCATTTTTATCGTCGCCACGAGTCTGCCTGCAAAGTTTCAGCTCGATTGGATCATGGGAAAACGGTTAAAAATAGATCCAAAGTTTTTTCGACAGACAAGCAAGCAGACGCTGCGAGTTAAAAGAAAGGGAGTAAAAAAGTGACCCATAAAAACTAAGTTTTTATTATACTCCCTTTCTTTGTAAAATATAACAACAATTAAAGGCGAATTAAAACACATAACATAACACTAAACTTACAGTAATTTAATATATTTCTAAAATGTCAGATGTTTTGAGCTTTGATAAGACACTTCATGCTTTGAAGATTAAATTCTAAAAACATTTGTCAGTCAATTTAGATTTTCGACATTCGTAGTGAAGTACCTATTATGTATACCGCCGGAGTAATTCAAATTTAGAAAATATTCCGCGACGTTATCGGGCCGCCGCGCCGTAAACAAACTTTTTAAATGATTCCAATTTGAAAAAAACAATAAAATTTCTAAAAATCCGAAATTATACAATAATTATTAACATTTTTTAACGAAAATTTGTTAGATCTTCTTGATCGTCGCCACGAGTCTACTTGCCAAGTTTCAGCTCGATTGGATCACGGGAAAAGGGTCAAAAATCGATCCAAAGTTTTTTTTGACGGCACGCCGGCAAGCAAGCAAGCAGACGCCACGAGTTAAAAGAAAGGAAGTTAAAAAGGAAAAAAATATATTCAGCAGCCACAGTAGTAAGTACGATTACGGTCTAGGCATAAATCGATAAAATCAAAATCTTGGGCGGATATTAGCAATTTGTGGTATGTGTTAAACAAAACCACATAAGTATAATAAATAAAATAAACTAAGCGAATAATAAAATAAATAAAAATATGAAATAAAAATAAATCAAATAAATCGAAAACAATTGTGATGATTACATCGTACAGAATTATGATATTATTTTCTACTTTTTAGCATACATAGTCTTGTAATCAAATCGAATTGCGTCGAAGACAAGTCGCTATTCCGAATGGCATGAAACTCAAAACTCAAACATCACTTTTATAACCGATAATTTAAATACTTTTATAAATATACATACGACACGTACAATGTCTGATAAAATAACGTGGTAATATTTTAAATATATACTTTGGGTAATAGGTACCAAGCAGCCTTCAAAAGAAAATGAATGCTTACAATGTAAAGTAAATATTTATCTTTCTTAACATTAACATAATAACTTAGAGTACTTCTTTCACAAATAACATTACACCCATGTACAGATAGATGCCAAACTACTTTTAAATATATAATTTTTCTACATATACCATTAGTAATATCATAATAACGTATATAATAGGCTCTTTATTCCTAGCCATCTCTTGCAGTTTCGTTTAAATATTTTTTTGAATACATTAATATACAGGGTTAGTTGAAAAATATTAATAACCTCGCAGGACTATATTCCTGCCTTGATTATGAGTCGAAAATGTTCAAGCAACCATGATCCAATCTCAATAGTTGTAGAGATATGCGACATCAAAGTTTGCATTTTTTAATATTTTAAGTATGTTCAAATTTTCAGAAGAGTACTGGAATTTTGTCACAGGGACAACATTAATCAATCAATGTAAATTATATATGTCTCACAGAGACGAAACTGCATTTTTATGAGTAAGTAGCTATAGAAATCTTTGGGTGTACATAAGGCTTACGACCTATCGTACGGCTGGCTTAAGTGATCACTTTACACAATGTAACGTTCGCCATTTCCACCCATGATAGAATATACCATGTCTACTAATTTTTGGAAAATGTATATATATTTAAATTATACGCCACGTTTCACATATGAGTTGTAACCTTTCTCCACGCAGCCGGCACTAAAGCTATATCATTCCCCTTAAATGACCACAGATGCCGCTAATGAGACATCTATAGTTGATTTTGGAACCGTATGATAGGTCGTAAGTCCTATATACACCCAAAGACTTATATACTTACATCTATAATATACATTGTTTGCATTTTTTTTCCAATATTTCTGAATTATTTTTTGTAATACGTTGGACTGTCATGACAACAATAGTCCTGCGAGTTTATAAATCCTTTTTAAATAACCCTGTATATTATGACAATGCAATATAGCGAGGTACAAACGACGCGACGGACGATATTCATCATACTAAAATATAATATATTTAATTATAGCGCACCACGATTTGATGTCACGTAATAAATTTGCGAGCGCGGCGGGTGGTGGCTATAAAATGAATTGATTTATTCCAAAGCTATTTCGCGCAAGGACACGCTCCTGAGTGCCGCTCCAGACCCGAGACGAGCTCTCATCACCAGGTCTCACCAGGCCTCACCGGCAGGCCCGCCTGGTGAAAATTGACGCCCACCGGCTGATCAAATTAACGCTCAAGCCAAATATTCCCGACCCGAAATAGGTACGCGCGTTAGAAGTTATACTTTTCTTTGGCGTACATAAAAAAAAACACGTGCTGTGTTGTATACCTTGCGTCGGAACAGCTGAATAGAATGCGAAAGCACGTGCATGGATAAACTAGAACATGGATGAATTGGAATTTCTATTCATAGATGTTCTCGATCTACGAAAAAAAATCTAAAAACACATTTACCGAATTGCATTATTCTTTTATAAATAAGAAAAAATAAGACTCTGAAATCATAATTTAATCACCATAATAAAACACAATGGATTTTATCACAATAGTGTTATGAAACAGCGCCCTTAGCATACGCAATTTTAATAGCAACATTTTCAAACGACTTGATGTCGTCACTCGGAAAACCGCCAATTTAGCTTTTGATTGGTGGGTCGTTACTAATCTACGTCACATCCGCGCACATTTTTTGCATAGCTAAAATTTCACCTAAAATGCGTATAGAGAAGAATAACTTCTAAAATTTAATTCAATGTCTATTTCATTCACCATAAGTCCACTGCCCATTGAAAGGGACCCCATCGCTTACCTAGGAGTACATGGCAACCATGCTACACCTCAGTGTAGCGCGGCAGCAATACAGCACTTCACGTCTGCCGTTAAAAGGCAATTTATTGTTCGTACAGAGGAAAATCTATTTATTACATCAAATTTTATACCAAGGAGACATAATGGTAATAAGACTTGTTTTTCTTCTTTTTCTTATATTATTTATCTGTCGATCTGTGGTACAGAAAACTACGCTTCCTGGGACGACGAGGTCCAGCTATCCCTCCATCTTTTCAGTGGTCTTCCCGATACGCGTCGTCCTGAGGGGAATTCATTTGCTGCTGTATGCACGAGTCACTGTCCATTCTGGCTACGTGATCCCTTCATAGAATCTCCTTTTGGATCTACTCCATTGTGCTATTTTACAAGTTTCCCTTACGCCTGCATTTCGAACACGATCGCGTAGAGTTTTTCCAGTAATGGATCTCAGCACTTTCAATTATGATCTTCTGAGGAGTCCTTTCGTACGGACAGTGTCAGCCCGCGTCTCTACAGTATATGTCATGATAGGTCGCACGCATGTCTTGTACATCTTGACCTTGCATTCAATGCGCATGCTTTTGTTCTTCCAGGCCGAATTCTTGAGTCACCCTGATACGGAAGATGCTCTCGGACTTCAGAATACAAATCGCTATGGCTACAAATTTCGACACCTAAATATCTGAAGCTCATTACTTGTTCCAAAGGCTCATTATCAATACTCAGCTTATGCCTTGTTGGTTATAATATTGATAGAAGACGCAATATAAGTGTAATAAATAAAACTCAGAATACAGAACAATGAATGAGAGAGCAGTCTTGTATTGATTTAAATCTAATATTCAAATCCACCCTTAGAATTTGCCTCCCCTATCGAGTTACAAAACCTTGAGGCATCAAAAAATACTTTAAATTCAAGCACTAATGAAAGAGTATATCCAATGGTATTGGAATTTTCTTTATGGTCGTTATGTCGTTGGGTCTAATGTACCCTGACTTGGGCCTTTTGTTGTGGACCTGTCGTCGTGTCTCGCTCTACCACGCAGCGCCCGAGGCAATCGCCTCGCTCGCCACGTTCTAAATGCGGGCCTGCTCAGCTGCTCCGACTGTATTAATCTAATTCGCGCCGCGAAGTACGCGCCTGAATTTGAGGCACCGCAGTTCGCTACCAGCCGAGAGCCAGAATCGTAGGAAAACTCTCCGACTAGAAATATTCCAACTGCCTTTTACAGAGAATTTGATTAACCGAATCGTTTGGCAATATCGCGCTTCCGTAGGTACGTTTCGTGGCTTGTAAATATACATTTTATAATATACGTTTTCGTATACTATTTCTCAAGATCGCATATCGTTAAAATAATAAAATGTCTCGTAATCTTTTCTTATTGCATGTGCATTTCTTGTACTATGTCCACGAATAAGCACTTTGAATATGCCCCTGAGAAAATACTTTGAATAACATAATATTCCACAACACGTCTCCGATATTAGGCTTGTTCCCGTTAATGACCAAAAAATTTGAAAACTACTGGAATAGGGTTCGATATTAATTAAGCCGCATGACGAGGGGAATGCTACCCTCTAAACTATTGACAAAATTTAAAATAACAAATTAACAAAATATTTAAAATAGTCTTAATTAAAATAAAGGTGTTTTATTAATTTTTAATATTTTATTAAAAGTCAGCCAGCATTTAATTATTCAGATTTTGCGCATTTTTTTTAAAAACAAAGTAATTGCCAAAAGAACTCAGAAAATACGTAACACTAGAATGTGTATTTCTCTAACGTGTCAGCTAATAAATGTCAAGACAGTATTTGAACAAAGTTTTTTTTCCAAGGTTTCTTTGTTCTTTTAAATGTTCTTTCCGAAAACATTAAAATTGCAAGTATATTTTCAATTTAAAATAAAATGTTTAAGGGTGTTATGGTGAATGATAATAATGATATTGTAATGTCTTTGGTATCCATTGTATCATAGTCATTTTGGATACTACTTTTACCTTTATTTTGACTCACACTAACTTATACCGTGGAGACATTATTGATAGTATTGTCAACCGTATTTGCACAAGTACACAACTGCAGAAAACAGGTTTTAATTTTAGATTAATTTTATCTCTTTTTGTATTCAATAATATTTACATGTTTTTTGCTATTTTTTTCAACATACATAATTATTTAACAACATTAATTAATTTTGTATAATATTTTGTCTCATTTTTTTGTAAAGCTGCTAATCTCGGTATAGGTTTATCCTAGTGAAATGAGTCGTCACAATATTTTGAGTAAGTCCAAATTTTTCAAGAATACAATACTGGGTTTTATCCCCATGGGAACATCTTTCATGAATCCGGATACATCATAGA
>JADDOH010021084.1:0-14740 GCA_016648135.1 Agrypnia vestita | reverse complement strand
TACCCGCGCGGCTTCGCACGCGTATTTTATCAATTTCGCACACATATTTTATCAAATTGTATATTAACCTCAGCGTATGGATATAATAGGTGTACACATAAGTAATCAATTATTTTTGGTGTGAAATGTTTGCTTCAGTCAAGCTCAGTAAAGGGAACGTGTAAAGACGTGTTTTATACGCAATATTATAATCCGTGGTCTTGTGACTTGTGATAATTAAATTTTTAAAAAATTATTACTCTGTTTTAAAATGGCGGACAATCAACTAACTGAAGAACATTTCCGTCATTGCATGCTGGTTCATTTTCTATCGGGTGTTAATGCAACGGTTGCAACAAAGAAAATTTGTGATGTGTATGGAGACGTATTGAAAGTAAATAAGTGCCAACGTCGGTTTAGAAAATTTTCCGATGGTCATTTTGACTTGTTTGATAGCCATCGAAGTGGGCGCCCGGTAGGGTTTGATAATGACGCTTTAAAAACACCTAGAAGCATATTTTTCTTAAGTACCAACAAGATAGCAAAAGGTCCTAGATAACGATGGAGATTAAATCAATTAAAAATAAAATTAAATGTTGTAAAATTATTTTTTTGTTGCCACTTAAATAATTGATTACTTATGGGTACACCCAATAATATGTCATCGCGGACTTTTTTATAGAACTTTTTGAGTTCTACAACTTCTCTATAGAAAGCATTTAAATATCTCTTACCTCCTACATCTTAACTTACAAACTTTACCTCTTTATTTATTAGTATACATACGTCATAACAGAGGATTTTCTAGTAAATTTAGTTTAAATAACTTCATTAAAAGTGGCAATATTTATAGCTTTTGCATTTTATTTTAAACTTAATTTGTCTTTTTTATTAGACCTTTAAAAATATGTTATGACATGCGTATGCGAAATAATAAGAATAATTCTTCATTACACGTCTCATTCACGTGCGTAGAATATTTTCGTGAACCAAAAAATATTCGCAAATTTATTTAAATAAATAAAATTAAAAAATTTCTTTCACAGAATCGAATCACGGTACACATTTCATTTTCATATGACAGGCAAGAATTATTTGTAGTTCTCTGCTGAGTGTAGTGGAACTACTACGAATACAAAGAAGATATAAAAATAGTAATTTACAAATATCTCGAGCTCTTTATTAATTAATATTTGTTTGATTAAATTTGATATCAAATTATTTATATCAAATTTAATCAAATAAATGTTTGATTAAATTTATTATAAATAATTACTCAAATAAATGTTTAATTAAATTTGATATAAATAATTTGATATTAAAATGTGATGCGTGTGATCAAAGCTAGTTAGTATATCATCGCTATATATATAATTAATCCTATGTAACGTTTTAGTACATTCTGAGATAAACGAATAAAACTGTTAAAAACACATTACACAGACTAGATTTATAAAAAATATTTCAAATAATTAGCAGGCAGACTTTCCAGATGAATGGCAATGTTTTATATAGTATATGTCCATTATTTATATGAAAAATTTACAAATTGATTATTTTATCTCAGAATATAATAAATGGCACATAGGATTTATTATATATACAGCGACGATATACGTAATGCTTTTTCTCACAACAAATTATTAAATTCATTTGTATTTTTGTTGAACTTTTCGTAAATGTACAGATTATTCATGTTGATCATTTAAATGGATGGAAAAAATCTACTTGAGTCGCTCGAAACTCGAGTAGTAAAATATGAAATGTAATTAAACTCAAGTAGCGATAACAAAGCTTATGCATTTCATCAATTTTCTAATTCCATTCCACGCTGTGATGGATTGTGAAGGCTGAAAGCTTTTGGGTCCCTGTCTAACGTGGCCCCCAAAGCATTGAGTTGGCTACATCGGCATAGACACGCCACTGAACAGTACCTTAGGCCTTATAACAGCCCAAGGGCTTGGAGAATTCCAATGACAAGCCGCTCTCACAAATAATAATCGCTGTTATCTGTCGTATTAATCCTCGTTACCTTAATTCTCAGGTAAATCATTTCTCAGGTAACATTACGATTGATTATAATAATACATCCGCCTCACTCTTCAGGAAATGTATTTAACGAGAGCAAGTGAGAAAAAATTATGTTTTGTGATAAGTATTATTAAGTCGGGTTATTATTTTTTTTATTTTTTTATTTATTAGAGGCACTAACAGGATAATAGGTACATGATACTCTGATAATAAACATTATAGTGAAGACTATGCCCATTATCCCAATTACAAGTGTCTTCGGCACGCTCTACTAACATGTATTTTTGCAATTAATTATATTTTACATGTACATTTATGTGTATTGTATATTTTGTGTTTGAATGTAGTGCGATTAGTATTTAATGAATGATTGATTTAATGGATCTATAGGTTCATGTCATCGTTTAGAAAATGGCTAGAAAATTATATTACGTATGTCTCGTAACAATCTGTAATTAAAGAATATGCAGTGAAATGTTATTAAATTTAGCAAAATGAACACACTGTCACGTGTCGTGGGAGGAATTGCTGAAAACGCTGGAAATTAATTAAAGATTTATAAACTACTGATTAACTAATTATTGAATGTAAAAAATTACTTAACACTATTACATTTAACGCTATTCCTTAAATTACACTATTTCGTAATTTTTCACTCGTAAATAGACACTTTATAAATAAATAAAATTATATAAATTAATAAAACTTTCCATCCAGTTTTCGTACGTTTATTCACTTCGGTTTATTTCGCTACGTAAGAACTTTTCTAGATTATTCGCCTCAGTTATCGCGCAGTTGGCCACCCTGGCCTGTCAACGCGACTCAACAACAACTCAACAACTCTCTTACTCCCGCGCGCGGTCTTATTTATATCTGACCAATGCTTGTGTCGGACCTTCTAGGCGTTCCCAGTGTTTAGAAGAACTTTCTCGAAGAAAGAAGAATAGATGTGTCTCGAAAGCCGTAGATTACGCTTGGTCGTTCTGGATTTTTCGATAGTGTTGTACCATAATTCTTTTTAGCCTCGTTACAATACAATTTAAACTACAATATTGAAACTAATAAATTTTTCCCTTCTACTGTGAAGTTGACAAACTCGACTTACGTGCTCTTAGAATTAAGGAAGCATGTTATGTATAATTTTATGTAACAAAAGATAATTTGAAAATTTCGAAAAAAAAGGAAATTATCACTTTACTCCGTAACTTTCGACATTTCACCCAGAATGTACAGAACTTCAAATAAAATAATTTCGTTGTTTCTGCGTCCGTTTGTCCGTCCATCTGTCCATCTTTCTGTCTTTCTGTCCGTTTGTAACTTCGTATAACGTCCGTAATTACGTTCGAATTCACGGCTAAAAAAACCAAATTAGCCGCCGGACATGGGGCTTGAACCCCGGGCCAGAAAACTCGAACCGGCCGTTCTACGCGTTTTGCTACCGCCGCCACTCCGTGGAGCGCCAAAAAGATACTATAAATATGTATATTTTTTCTGAACATCAAATAGAATTCTTTATTGAAAATAAAATAAATACAAACATGTTACAGTAAATATTACGTTTTTTATACGTGTTTATCTGTCCCCAGAAAAGTTAAAACTTGTGTTTGGGGACAGGAGTACATGATGCATAAGAGCATAAATGATAAGCATGTTTAAGTCAATAAATGGAACAGTGTAGAGAAATATAAACATCATAAAATAAATATTAGTGTACCAAGTATATACAAATTATTTTCGGAGTCAGTTATTTTTTTAATTCTAACTATTTTTTGTTTTGATTATGTATGTACAGGGTTATTTGTAAAACATTAATAACCTCGCAGGACTATATTTCTGCCTTGATTATGAATCGAAAATGTTCAAGCTATTGTGACCTAATATCAATAGTTCAGGAGATATGCGATATCAAAGTTTGCATTTTTTTTCAATATTGAGGATTAAACGCCACACTCTTCTATCCTGGCAAACCACTTTTGTTTCGGCCACATTCTTACCTCTTCTCATACGAGTTCTACGGTTGTTGCGGCTTTTAACAGGGCCATCCTCAAATATTTATAGTACCTGATCGTGCCAGGTCTTTCGCCCTCTATTGCTGTTGCCTTCAACACTCACCTCATATATTTTCTTAACCATCCTTTCCTCGTCCAAACGTTCCACATGACCAAACCATCTCAGCACTCCTTTCTTTATTCTATCTACCACACTGCAGCCAGCATTGCATTCACTTCTACTTTGTTCATTCCTCACTCTATCGACCAAAGATTTTCCACACGAGCGTCTTAGTGGCCGCATTTCCACCGCATTCAGTCTACTTTCATTCCTCTTTTGCCAATTCCAGGCTTCACTTCTATATATAAGGGTTGGCACTAGAACGCCATTATGTACCGCTAGTCTTTCTTCCTTTGACAGATTCTTACTGGCCATAATTGTGGCCACGTAATAGACATGATGTACTATATTTTTTTAGTTAATTTACGGTAGCTTGGTCAAAGGTGGAACGAAATCTTAAAATTGTCAAGTCATAATTTATTTATTTATTTATTTAACGCCCTTATGGGCTTTTACAAATATACAGAATATAAATTTAAAAATAACATAAGACAGTTAAAATAATAATACAGTTAAAGGTTACAATAATAATAGTTAAAAGGTAATAATAATAATAATAATACAGAAAAACATAAGACAGATAAAATAATAATACAGTTAAAGGTAAAAATAATAATAGTTAAAGGTAAAATAATAACACAGAAAAATTTATTGTCCATTTCCATTTCGTTGAGATGTAAAGAATTGTATCAGCTTTGTCCTATACACAGTTATACTATCAGCAAAAATGTCAGCCGCCTCTGCATGTTCATTCCCTAATGAGTGTAATCTGGGAGTTACAGAGTTTGCTAATGCATTAGTTCTGACATTTCCACTATAATAGAATAATGCACTGTGTCTTGATGACCTCGATGGGGCATATAAGTCGATCATACTAATATTCTGGGGGCAATCAATCATGCTATTAATTGTTAATTATAATTGTTGGTAGAGTTCACGGAACGGTTAACACTTGAACCAATCTCCCCCAACTGTTGCGCGCCGGAATAATGTGTACTTAGCCCAAACGCTCCGTGTATTTAAGAACAGGACAAATTCTTAGACAAGCGAGGGGCGGCGCGAGAGATTTACCGCCGCGGAGAACCGGTCCAGAGGCTGCAGGGAAGGAAATAGCGGCGGGGAATATGGAGCCTCTGAAATGAAACGCTCATAGGCTTCGTATGCCTTTAACATATTTGAAGACCCCGTGGCAAGAAGTTGTTAACTAAGATTCAAGTCATTTTGAGATAATTAGACATTCGCATTTCGCCTTTGAAATTAATTTAGATTCATTTTTATTGATTTATGTCACTTAAATACCAAAAGAAAACGCATTTATGCACAAAAAAATAAAAATATACTAATTTTTCCTAAAAAACTGTAGTTAACAGCCATTTTTTCGCCTCTGGAACTCATTTTTAATAGAATAACACCTTTTTAAAATTGGTAAAACACGAACATCAAACAACCCTTCAAATGTTATCCGTTTTTACCATCCATTATCCAAAATTACAAAATACCTGGCGTGTTAATTAATAATACAAAACATGGTACAATAGCCGGCAAACATCTTGAAATTCTACGGCGTAGTGGGGGGAAGTTTGCGCATCTACCTTTCCACCAACGAGACCCAAATTTCGTCTTCTGCGCATTCCCCCACTACGCCAAAGAATTTCAGGAAGTTTGCCGGCAACTGTATGTACCATTTAAAATTATTGAAAAATAATATATAAGTACATATTATATTAGTCTTCATAAAAATAAATATATAATATTTCGAAATTTTCGTGATTAACTTTGTGGAAGTTCATTGTAAATAACTATGAATAAAAACAAAACGTTGTTTACTTCACACAATGACAGTTTAATTAAATAAATTAATTAAAACGTTTTCGATGCTTACTGCATCATCTTCAGTAATTAATTACTATTAATTAAAACGAACGTTTTGTTTTTATCCATAGTTATAACAAATATATGACAGTACTGCCAGAGTAAAATTTATATTAACCATAAATATTCCAATCAAATTAAAAGGCGTGTTAATTTCAGAATGATGGCATGAACGTGTTATTATTAAAAATAAGGATTCTATGGGAATATGATGCTACTGCATGCAATTTGTGCTGCTAGTATGAAAAACAACAAATTGAAACCTTCGTGGAAGAAAACACCCGTGAAACTAGCAGCACTAATTAATCGAAAAGGACATCTTGCATCACGATATCTTTAAACATTTTAAGCACCTCGACAAATTGACTATAATTTACGATAAAAAAATTTCAAAGCAGAGAAGCAACGGAATATACCTTTAAATAATTCTTGAATTTCAATCCGCCTGGGTTTTATTCTACAGGCATAAATAAGCTTGGAATTCGTTGGCAAAAATATGTGATATATTAATAACGTTTATTAATTCTAACGTTATATTTTATTGAATTTGATGTTTGAATTGGCCAATATTTTCAGAACAACCTAATATCTTTTCTAGATACGTTGGCTTGAAATTATGTTTTCATCTGTTTTATATTGTTCTTTAGAAGCTACATATTTAAAGTAATTCCACGGGGAAGCAGATTATTTATTAGCAATATAAAGCAGAGTTAAGCGATTCAAAATAACTATTGTAGTTATCGCCGGCTGTTGTATAATATATTGTCCCGTATTCATGGAATGAGATACGATGAGATAAATCTTAATATCATACCCACTTTTTGAGATTTTTATTCGAAAATAAACCGCATCGGTAGATAGAAATAAAACCACCCTTTGTAGTTAAATTAACAGAAATCGTTAAATTATTACAAAAACATTTATTCCATTTTAAGTGGTGCTAAGGAGATTCGAACTTACCCAATCCACAAACGAAATATTAGTCGTCAGTGTCTATGTGGCTTTAATTATTTTTTTATATAGCCTTATACTATTCCCACTTTTGTATTGCGTGAATGAAGGCATTGATGTACGAAAAAAATTAAAATAAACTGAAAATAAATATGGCATATACCTATATTCGTTACTGCATAAAGTATCCGTAACACATGTTTTATCGATATCTTATATACGGAGGTGTAAAAAAAATATATGATGAGATGCCAGAAAACATGAAGAATATAAATAAGATGAATGAATTTTTAAAACAAAACTATAATTGTTGTAAAAATAGTATAGATTGTTGAGTATAAGATATATTATTTATAATAGTATAGATTGTACCATAGATAAGATTATATTATAAGATATTTTTTTACTATAGATTGTACAATATATTGGATTATATTATAAGATGTAATAATAATAAGATAATACAAAAAATAATTAATAAAACGATTCTCAAAAAAAATTATGACTATCCTATTGTAAATATAAATAAATCTCACGCTTTAGACTGTATAAGTAATAGACATAGAACAAAGGGACAAATAAATATACCATATTTTAGAACCCCCATGGCCCAACATCATTATACATACTGGGGAGTTAAATGGTACAATACATTACTGTCGCAAAATAAATTTCAAGAAAGGAGTATTCCAAAATACGAACAGTTTAAGAAAGAAGTCGAATCCTTGATTTTGGACAACGATGTATTGCAACATTACTCACGTGTCTCAAATGGTTTCTTTAAAAAAAAAATTACTACTTCTAAATGGTTTCTGCTTTTGTAATTTAATTTGGCTTGTAAATACTCCTACCATAAACTCGAGCTTTGGCTCATATTTTGGGGAGTAGTGTTTTTAAAATGTTATATTGTATCTACTATATATAAATACTCCTACCATACACTCGAGCTTTGGCTCATATTATGGGGTTACAGTGTCTTTAAAATGTTATATTGTATCTACTATATATTATTATGTATCTATTGTATTAATAAACATAATAAATAAAAAAAATATATATATATTGTGTTATAGATTGAACCATAGATTAAATTAGATGTAAATGTAAATATGTAGATTATTACGGATAGTATATTAGTAATAGGTTTTAGAATGTAAGGTGTAAAATACTAGTTAATATACAGGGTATATTATATTATATTATATAAATATAAGTATATTATATAAACATAGGAAATAAATAAATTTTTAAAAAAAGGGGAAGTCGTAGCTCGCTCATTTCTAACGACTCTGATTGTTTGCAAATAATCCTGTAGGGACGCTTTCTCTGTCTCAAAGATTATCTTAAGTCATGAACCACATCGATGGATTCAGACCATTATGATATTTCATATTTCGCAGCAGAATCTTCTTCTTCTTCTTAAGGCCTATCACTTTATTTACTGCGCCCCGAAAAAGCTCTACAGTAGACTGGCCAAATCACTATCTCAGGTTTTTCTGCCATAATTTTCTTCTTCTTCTTCCAGGACCCCGATTTCCGGCAATGTTACCTAAGCTAATTGCGCGCGCTTCATGCGACGGAAGTTTTCACACTATGAAGTTAGCCATCAAAGGGAGCATTGTGTATATTTCATATGTTGGCTAAGTTCACTTGTAAGAGACCCAGACTGCGAACGTAGTAGGGATAGATTAGGTACCTTGGAGGAATCCAAATTCACCTTTTGGTGGATTGCTTGCAGATTCACTTGATCTGACTATCTGGGGTATATTCGGTGAGTGGCTTTTTACCCGTTTGGGGCCGCTTGATCAATCCCGTTTTTCTTTGGTTCTGATACGAGTTGTTCGTGAGAGAAGTATAGTAATCGAGAGAGAAGAGAGAAGTATAGTAATCGAGTACCTACTTCCCTCGAATCAATGAAGATACCTGTACAATTACTTGATTTGTTCAATTTACTTTGTATGATGGTGAATGTTTTGCGGTTGCGTCTTGTGTGCATATTCCTCCAGTGAACCCGAATGGATTGTCATTTATTGTAGAATTGACTTTTGTGATTGAGTTTAGTCTCTCTTATTATGACCTCTTATTCTTTATTATTATTTATTTGAATGCTTATTCTATATATTTTTTATTAATTAAGATTTTTGATATATTAGATAAATAGTATATTACCTAATTCTCATTGTTTATTAAGTTAGGTTACACTACCTATATGATGAGACGATAAGACGATATGAAGTGATTATCCCTCACCACACACAAGAATCATACTTCTTTTTGGTGAGGTATAATATTATGTATAAAAAAAAATTAATTGTAAACATTTTCAAGGTGTCATTGTAATACAATATTATAATATGTATTATCAATCAAATAAATAAAAAATATTAAGCTCGATACCTCGTACACTAGTTCTTCAGCTCAATCGGAGCCTTTCTTTCAGAGCCCAACAACTGAACGCCGCGCTTTGCGCCGTGTGGACCGCTCCAGATTTATGGCTCTAATAAACGAAGAAGTTTGTAAATAAGACGGCATAAATTACTCCCGGGCCGCCGATTCCCCCGAAAGGGAGTGCAGTAAAAAATTCTTAATTAACCCAAATAAATAATGCAACATGGCGACACGTTGCAGGATGCAGCAGGAAGGAACAGGAAACTGTAATGAAGTTTTAGTAATAAAGATTAGCTTCCTACTCTTAGAGTATACTCTAAGTTCCTACTAGTTATTAGTTTGTAGTCTGAGGCTTGGATCGATATTTTTCGATATTCTCATCGAAAGATATCGATCATGTCGGAAGCCGCAGACAGCACAGCCCTATACCTTTTTTGGGAGAATATTCTGGAAGCATTCGCAAATGTCTATAAATAGAGGGAGAGACGCGATTTCTAACACTCTCCTCGTAGACCATGTTCATCCAGTGTTTTATAACTAGTCTTAAGTTTTTATTAAAAAGTATTGTTAAAAATCGGTGTATTCAAAATTAAATAAATCTTGTAAGTATATTCCAAATTCTTCTTTTTATTCTCTGCTTCCCGAATTATATATATATTCCAATATTTAGATACCCCAGTATTTAAATATTGGTGGTGACCCCTTAAATAAAAATAAAGCCATAAAAAACAAAAAATACCAGAGGACAAATATCCTCTCGCGCCCCCCACCCACAAGTTCCATGTTCGACAACCACAATTGTTTTGCCAAATTATTTCCAAAGCCTACTCCTAAAGGATTCATATCTACCTACCTACCTAAATATTTTTTCCGACATAAACAAGA
The DNA here is from genome assembly GCA_016648135.1 of Agrypnia vestita. Lineage (NCBI taxonomy): Eukaryota > Metazoa > Arthropoda > Insecta > Trichoptera > Phryganeidae > Agrypnia > Agrypnia vestita. Next base: position 4,525 of record JADDOH010021084.1, on the reverse strand, counting down.
TCACCAACAAATAACTCGCTCTCACTCAACAAGGGCACAGGTGAACTGCGACTATCTTGTACCAAAATTCACCAAAACCTTTTTCAAAGATTTCACCTCTTCCAAGCTCCAAAAATATTCAATATTCTAAACACTAAACTAAAAACTGTAGCCATAATCTCGTATAGTTTTCTTCAAAAGTGAAATTCTGGCTGCATGAAAAGGGAAGGAAGCATGCCCAAAACATATTAAAAGCCAAGATATAACCTTAATTTGAAAAATACTAATACCTACAAGAACATTTATTAAATATCCTCTTCAGATCATTTTTTTTTCTTTGTCTATAATAGAATTAACAGCATTATTAAATTGTCAACATTTAATTATTACTATTACTTATTTTTAATTCGCAATAAGATTGATTCACAAATGTTTCATAAATAATAAATATTCTTGAACAATATACTACTGGAAGAGCACTGTCTGCTATAATACAGTAAATTACTAGTGTAGCAGGCAGGGCGACAAACCAATTTAGTGTTTACTTGCTGCCAAGACTCTCAGTAATGATGAAAAAAGCTTAATTAATTTTGTAAACACCGTAAATATTGTAAACATTGAATAAAAATACTCTAAATCTATGTATATTCCTTAATACTAACATTATGCATTTTATCAAAGTCATTTAGAATACGCATCTCTGATCTGTATCCGTAGCAGATTACATGCAATGCGAAATTATTTCTGTATTTTATTAATTTGATATCTGTCTTGAACGATGACATATTTTAACTAGAGGAAGTGATAGAGTTTTATTACCTTTTTGCAATTAACAAAAAGTTAACGTAAAAGGTATTATCACGGGACGTTTCTGTGGGAGGCAAATTAAAATACTAAAACAATTCAAACTTGTATTTATTACGCAAAAAGTCGCTGGATATGTATTTAAATCAGAACGTTGTAGATAATAAATGTTTATAGAATTTTTCACATACTTATTATTACACTGTTTCTTGATTTATTCTATTTCAAGCTGTTTTTATTGTTTAGATCACTTTCTAGAAAACTCCGTTCAATATTTGCGAGTAGAAAAACTTCTCACCCGCTGGAATAAACGAACTGGTCACGCAGTAGTAATTGATGCGCAGTGCGTTGCCCTTGCTTTTATAGGCAAATAAATGTATTTCTCTTTCGAGATTTTACGATTGCTACCTAGTCGTTACGTTAGAGATTCGTGTGGATTGTTCTAGAACCTTCTTGTATCTTCTTATTTTAGTGTAAAAGGTCTAGAGTGCGTTGATTACATATAACGATTACTGTATATCTCGTCGCAGTATTAATACTTGTCCCGCACTTTGACGTTAGTCAAGCGAACGAGTATCATTACCCTTTCCGCCCAAGATGTGTAAATTAAGCCTGGGAACTTTTTTAATGGGTTTGGCTACCTTTTTCTTGGCCTTTTTAGCGTTGAAATTAAAAATAAAAACGTACCTCCATGTAAAACAGTCAATAAAACTTTTCTTTAAAATTATATTTAAATTAATATATATAATAATAATATAGTAATAGTACGCACCAAAGAATATTAAAATTATTATGCGCGAAGCACATAAGATACATGATATCTTTCTGGGGAACCGAAAAAAAGGGATATAAAAACAATTAAATAATAAAAATACTAAAAATGGTTTACAATCTGAAATAGGTAGGTAGGTACACGTCACCAACTGAAGAAATTTACCAAACGACACAACAACTCAACATCAGTAATTTAACGAAATTCGTAACACTTATATACAAATAAACTTATACGAAACCCTAAAACATATAAAATCGTTCACATCAATCATGCTATAACAAAAAAAGGACAATCACTACTGCTGCATCGGACTCAAACTATACAATATCTTAATACAACAGACAAGACAAATAAATCTTCACAGATTTAAAAAAGAAGTAACAACATACTATGATATATTATACATTTCTCATAGAGACATTTTTTTTTTATGGGAAAGTAAGTATGGAAGTCTTTGGGTGTTCATAGGGCTTACCACCTGTCGTACGGCTGGCTTAAGTGATCACTTTACACAATGTAACCTTCACCATTTTAACCCATGATAGAATTCCACATCTATCAAATTTTTGGAGGTTGTATATATATTTTTTAAAAGCAATATCCTTTATAGGTGTAATGAGATTCTTTCGAATTATTAGCACTACACTAGAATACGCCTGAAATATCATTCAAACTCATTTTTAAACCAGTTTTTTACATTCAGAACTGTGTTACTGTGTTCTGAAAAATTTGGACAAACTTAAAATATTCTGAACATACTAAGAAGTAAACAAACTTTTTTTCTCCTTTTTATATATTTATCTATTATTACTCCCTTTATATTAACTCGTGGCGTCTGCTTGCTTGCTTGCTTGCCGTCAACAAAAAAATTTGATCGATTTTTGACCCTTTTCCCGTAATCTAATCGAGTTGAAACTTGGCAAGTAGACTCGTGGCAGCGATAAAGAAGATCTATCAAATTTTCGTTAAAAAAATATTAATTATAGTATAATTTTGGATTTTTAGAAATTTTATTGGTTTTTTCAAATTGGAATCAACCCGAGTCCGATTAGCAACGGCGCGCCGTTGCTAATCAGACTCGGGCCGCCGCAAGCGTCGCGGAATATTTTCTAAATTTGAATTACTCCGTCGGTATACATAATAGGTACTTCACTACGAATTTCAAAAATCTAAATTGACTGACAAATTTTTTTAGAATTTAATCTTCAAAGCATGAAGTGTCATATCAAAGCTCAAAACATCAGACATTTTAGAAATGTATTAAATTCCTGTAAGTTTAGTGTTATGTTATATGTTTTAATTCGTCTTTAATTGTTGTTATATTTTACAAAGAAAGGGAGTACATATAATAAAAACATATTTTTTTATACATGAAAAATGTAATATTTATTTGTCTCTCACATCTTTTTCAAATAAAAAAATATTTTATTCGGCTAAAAATTACGCAACGTTACGTATTTAAATATGATATAAGTTGACGAGTTTGCCAGCGACAGGGCAAATAATTCTAGTTGTCGACAGCAAACACTCAGTCGGGCGGCCAGTCGGGCGCGAGCTCACTTAATGCTGTTTGTCCGTACATTATGCGGAGACCCGTGTTTGTCCACAAGTGAAGATGTTTGCAAACCTTTCGGTGGTCAGCTACCGGACCAAGAGGCGCGCAGGCACCCAGGGCCACCAGCCGAAGCCATAAATGTTGATGATTCAGCGAGGAAAAATACCACACCAAAGTTTTAATATGTCATAGCGTAAACGCCGAGGCCAAAAATAAAAGATCTGCCTAAGAAACAGGGACCTTCCAGCATCTGCTCATCTAATCTCATTAAAGTTTTTATACTATACAAAGTGTAATAGAGCTAGTCCGTAGTTCTTTACAAGTAGATTGAAAATGATAGAATGAAAAATTATATACGACAATAGTAAGTTAGGACGATTTAACTGTAATTTCGGATATTTTATACGCACCGTATATATTACCGAGAAGCGAACCTCGACGTTTCTTTGGATACTTATCCAACGTCATCAGGTGGACGACCTTTACCCGCGGAGGTGGAGGTCGGACTGATTAAAGGTGCTGCTTTCTAGGACGTAAATTGTATGCACTTTGTTGTGGAGTGTTCTCTTCTTCTACAATAGAGGTCGCCAGTGTTCAATATGCACTAGTTACGTCGGCGGATTTTACTGCGACTTCTCTCAAGGGCTGAATCAATGTCGTTAGAACAGGGCGCCAAATACTTGATAGTTTGTAATTGTCATCTCTATTGAAATTGGGATGTTTGTATATTTCAATGGACTATCACTAATCTGGGTATTAGGTACGGTTCTGTTGATAAAATTTTTGCCTTGTCACTGCGACTGTATTGCACACTGGCGACCTCTATTGCAGAAGAAGAGAACACTCCACAACAAAGTGCATACAATTTACGCCCTAGAAAGCAGCACCTTTAATCAGTCCGACCTCCAACTCCGCGGGTAAAGGTCATCCTCCTGATGACGTTGGATAAGTATCCAAAGAAACGTCGAGATTCGCTTCTCGGTAATACATACTGTGCATATGAAATATCCGAAAATACAGTTAAACATGTCTAATGACCGTAATAACAACCTTAACTCTTTAGGACGATTTTTTAGCATAGCTGAAAACAGATCTCTAGGGACTAATTAGAGACTAGAATTATTATTAATATTTAAACTGCTCATGCATTTTAACAAAATGTTAGTTATATTAGTATATAACAACTTTCTGAAGTACGTAAGTAAGTTATTAGTATGATTATAGAGGGTAGAAAAAATCAGTGGGCCCTGAAGGGAAACCACTTTAAATCCTTAAAATAGATTATTTTACTTAAAGGAAATTTTCCTTTATTTTTAAAAAACAAAAACAAAACGGCATTCAAGGATTATTTTAAATTCGCTTGCCTCACCCAGGAAACGCTAAAAGCTAAAAATTCAAAAAATTAACACTCA
>JADDOH010021081.1:0-10053 GCA_016648135.1 Agrypnia vestita | reverse complement strand
CCCCCCCCCCCCCCCCGCCACACTCCACTCCGCGCTCCGGCGCCTGGTTATATGTTTGAAAAAAATTCAAACATATATCCAGTCGCTTTCCCCGTTAACAAACGTTATCAAACATAAATAATGGAATAATCCAAGAATATGGTCCCGTTGTTCATACAATGGAAATAAGTATTTGACTATATAATTTAATGTCCTGTTAATTTAATAGTAACTAAAATAATCGTAATATAAATTAAATAAACCAAACCTAATAACCTAACCTAACCAAACCAAACCTAATAACCTAACCTAACCTCATACATGGCCTATGAAATGTCAAAATATGCAGTGCATTTTTCGAAACTTTAAAGTGTAATATCTTATTTAATACTTACTTTTTAAACGTAAAATATCTTTCATTTTGTTATTAGCACATTCAATAATATAGTGAAATAATCATTTTTGTTGTACATGCAATGGAACCTTTATCCTGGATTTAGCATAAATAATTATAACCATCGCAAGTAAAAAACAAAATAAAGAATGCGAAGACCAACCTAACAGCTTTTTCAAAATGTGTAAATACGCGTAGGACAAATTTAAAACACTCATACAACACAGATAAATGACATGATAAACAAACGAGTAAAAACTAGAAATAAAAAGCAAATAATTTTTACGGAGACAGGACCAAACAGTGCTTAATACTAAAAATGTAACGGGACAAAAAAAATAGAAATACATACCTACCGCAATCGACAGCGAAAAATGGTGATAAATTTTTTATTTTTTCGGAAATAAAACAGACACATGTTAGTAATATGTATGATTAAGAGTTAGTTATCAGAATCTAACATATTAACCTCTGTTCTAACATATTTCACACAGAATCTTAATTTGTATTTTAATATAATTCTTTGAGGAGTATCTATTAATGTAGTCTTAACATATACTGAATTGTATTCTTGCGTACGTACGCGAATGTCTGCCAGCCAGCCAGCCATATGATTGGTCGTAAGCCCTGTGAACACCCAAACAACCACACTTCTATATCTATAATACTTACCCACATAAATAGTTTCGTTTCTGTGTTTTATCTATAATAGTTTCATCAATAATAATCTTGCACTATCAAGATTTTTTTTTTGTCTTAGATAAATAAACATGACAACATGAACAAATTTTTGTTTATTTTGATTGCGATCACCTTTTTTAAAATCTTTTTAATTACATAAAATTGGGGATTGGATTCCCCCGTATTCCACCTCACATTTCCACCTCTCGGTGTAAGTATTCACAATCTCTGAGCATTTACATAATACTATATGGCATTACCAATCTCATTATGAATTACCCATACTCGCGTAGAGCAGACGGACTTGGAGATAATTCTCGCTCCCAGTAGACACGTGACGATAAGCAGTCTCTCAAACACATTTGTACGCAAAATCAATCAACTTAAGTATACAATTCATGTTTACTTGAATATAATTTATGAATGTACCTATTTAAGTATATCCTTTCTACCGACAATAACAATTCAAAAATCTATGGGCAAAGGAATATATAGAGTGCAACGGAGCTAGTCCACAATACTTATCAAGTAGATTTCTGCCTAAATTTTCAGTCAAAAGCGTTCAAGCAACAATGTCCTTATATCAATAGTTATGGAGATAAGCAACTTCAAAATTTATATGTTAAATAAAACAGATATTTGATACGAACCGTATATTTTTACAAGTCTCAGGGTCCAGCGTCATCAGGAGAGCGACGGAGGTGTTTATTAACACATAAATATGTCCAACGACCGTAATAATAACCTTGACTTCAAAGTTGACCATTACATCATTACCAGAGGCGAAAGTCTATGTATATGTCATGTGATATATACACTATCTCTCGCATAGTCCATTCGAATGTACGAAGGAAACTGATTTAGAACATAATATATACAACTTTCAAAAATTTTATAACGTGTGGGTGGAATTAGTGAACGTTATATTGTGTAGAGTGATCATATAAGCCAACTCATACAGGTCGCTAGCCCTGGGCCAACATATGAAGACTTCCTACATAAATAGCTTCGTCTCTATTAGATTTCTATAATTTATCTTAACAAAACCATTTATAACGATAATGAAGAGTTTGCACGGAACATATTTTCAGAGCAATATTTTAAATTTAGACATTTCTTCTTTATAATTAATATAATTAACAGTCAGATACCACCCATAACCTCTCCACTCCTATCCATTGTAACCCCGCCCCCGACCCCCTCCACCATTACACCCACCCAATTCCTATAAATTCTGTCTCGAATTATTTTTAATTTAGTTGTAAACGTGTTGTTATTGACAATGGGAGAAATCCCGAAAACGTTCTAACAATTCAAAATAAATATAGTGGAATAAAACAGTGTTGTGTTTACCCTCATTTTTTTAAATATTCCATATTATATTTTTCCATAGCAAAAAATAAAATACACGCCCGCTTGAACTCATTTAACATAAGACGTTTTCAGTTGCTACAATTCGAATGCTTAATTACATAATTCTTATGTTCACGTAATCATGCGGTCTATCTGACACGAGTCAAGCCTTGCGAAGTTTAATCCTCATGGAGATTGTCAAGATACGTGCATCGAAATATATTGTCAAGGCAACAAGTTTGTATAAACTGTGTGAAATTCAAATTTTTCCAAGCAACAAACTAGACGTTATAGAAGTTGCCTTGGAAACTGCAGTGGCTAACTACTTTTTAAATTTTCCACTGAAAAGACTTCCTTAACTAGCAAACAGATACGACTAGTTAATCGTTTTTGCTACTAATCTATTAAATTCAAATATATTTTAAAATATACTTGAACGATTACTAAACCTCGTTTATTAAGACTTAAAGAAATAGAGTTTAAAGGAGTCGTTTGTAGAAAGTTCTTCTAATTATCTTCTCGGTAACTACCAACATCTCGGTTATTTTTAAGTGATGGCTTTTGTCTCGGTGTCAATTATTTGAACACCTACTGTAGCTTGTGTTATTGCTTAATATTTAACAACTTACCTATATTATACGTAAAAGATCTAAAAGAGGTTGAATAAATAAATAAATAAATCTGTGTAGATAGTTAGATACTTCACGTTAGACTATCTCTCGAAATGTTGCATAGTAAAAATGATCCACAAAGTTAACCAAAATCTGGAAAATGATCTAATTTTCTCATAACGACAAGCGTTGTTCGCTCACATTTATTGGAAAGGAAGGGGAGATTCCTCTGCAAGTTCTCACAAAGTCAGATTTTTAAAATAGATGATATCAATTAAATAAAGTACCGATTTCAGTTTAGAATATTTCATTTGCTTTTAACTGATTTTAAATAACTAAAGCAATAATTTAAATGAAGAAAATACAGAATAAAACCACTATTTATTAAATTATCAACACGTTTCGGGGCCAATGGTCCCTTCATCAGGATACAACATATACCAAAAATTAAAATAAGAAGTATAGATTTCGACAAAAACAAAAATACGAGTTGAACAACTAATTAAGAACTAATGAAAACAAACTTAGGAGGTAACTAACTATTTGCAAAACGGATTTGGTTATTCATTTAACACTTTTTCTTATTTACCTAAATGTAATCCTATGTTATTTATATGTAAAATTTCTAAACCTTTGATAATATCAAGAGAATGGTTAAAAAAAAGCAGCCATCATCATCATCACTTTTGCTCTACAACCCCTGGTGGATTTTGGCTTCCTCAAGAATCTTCCTCCTCTCATCTAGGTTTTATGCCAGCTCTTTCCAGTTCAGAATCTCCAAGGCAGATATGTCTTTGAGGACGCTATCGCTCCATCTTAATTTTGGCCTTCCATTTAATAATTTAAACTTAAACTAAACTCTTGGCGATTTACTTGAGAAAAACCTAAAATTTAATTTTTATCCGGCAACAAAAATAACAATAACAAGAAATGCATAATATGACAAGTATGTGTGATTGATTGCAAAGATTATATTAAACTTAGATGTGTATGAAGTGATTAAAGTCAGTGTCGAACAGAGCATTATTGAAAAGCTTTAATCTCTGTCCTTATAAATGAAAACATTACTACTAACAAATAACTCGCTATTACTGTATTCAATACAGGTTTGGGGGTAAAGGTGAGCGTCGGTAGTCACCAATTTGTGGTGATCAATGAATAAGGAAAAGTTGATTTATGGTCAAACGGGAATTCTCCAAGTCGTGGAATGTTCGATTAATTTATTTACTAGTAAAACAATTACAAGTTATACATGATTACGATAATAAAGACATTGATAAAGATTTCGACGGAACAGGGCCTCCGTCCTACGCCGGGGGTAGTTGATAGACTGACATGCCCGTACAGGGCGTTGGCTATTTTTATACATTTTGAGAACAAAGAACTCTCTTGAAGTCTATCTGTGCGCGTGTGCTGACGATGCTCTGGGCATCGACCTGTATCGATGGCTTGTGTACACTGCTGTGCTCCTATCTTGTCTACGTTGCGGATTCCGGCGACCGTCTGGCGCGTGCGCCTTTTACCCCCAAACATATGTTTTCTTCTTTTTCCTGGTAATGTCGCATCTCATTACCTAGGTAGGCTGTTGGGGTCGGCTCACCTCGTTCTCAGTCTGTATTTTTTTCGGTTCTTGGTTTCGTTTTCATCTCGGCCGTTTTTCTACAGGATTTTGAAGCATTGCGTCATCCAGGAGATCTTTGGTCTTTGGATGACTGTCGACGAAGCTCCACCATGCATCCACATGCATGCTTCACCGTAGTGGTCTCCGTCTTATGTGTCTGTACCATCTTAGCTATCGTTCTTCCAGCTTGCCGTTTATATCCGTGACACCCAGGCTACCACGAATTTGTAAACTTTTAATCCTATATTTTAGTTACACTCTTGCCGATCATTTAAGCATTCGCATTTCTGCTGTTTCGAGTTGCTTATAGTAGGAGTTGTACGTAGTCCAGCATTCGGAGCCATACATTCATACATTATCGCGGGTTTAACATTAGTCTGGTATACCTTCCCTTTCAGTTTTATTGGCATTTTTGAGACACAAAAGATTCCTATTACGGATCTAAATTGCATCCATCCTACACCTATTCTACGGTCGACATCCGCTTCACATCCTCCATGAATGAGTGAGCCCAGATACTTAAATGCATCACAGTTGGCTAATATTTCTTCATCCAGTTGCACTAAAAGAGTTACAGCATTTGGGTGTTCAAATACATACCCGTATTCGATACTGGTATGTATTGAATGTACATGAATAAGGCTTCGAATGCGGTTGTTGCATTATTTATAATGAATTGATACATTGATAAATATTTATTGTATTAAATATTAATTAACAAAGCAGATATTGCTCGCGATAAGATGTAATAAATGAATGAGCGCCAAGGCGTAAAACATGTCAAGGACTGAATTAAACTGTTGAGATATTCGCATGCGATCGATGAATTTTCCGGTCTAAGAAACAAAACACCGCGTCAATTAATTATTCACCATTTTAATTTAAATTTTATGTTAATGTTAAATCAGTGGTTAGTAAAAAATCAACTCTCCTAGTTTCGAATTACGTCCGTTCGTCCGTAGAACTACATACATCTATAGATAACTAATCATCAGCAATAAACATTCAGCAAAAATATCGTCATTAAAGAGTTGCTGTTGTAATTATACTATAAGTTTTAAGTCGATGAAATTGGTTTGTAATTAGTAATTTGTAAGTTAACCTAAAATTAGTTTTAGGTTTTAGCGAATAAAATTGTTTTCTATTCATGAATTTATTTATTTTATTTATTATATCAATCTTACTATTATATTTACACAATCTTAATAAATAAGTGCCAAAATACTTCAAAAATAAAATTACATATAACACACATAATTATGGGCAAAATACAAGAAATGCAAATGAAATAAGAATTACAAATAGAAAGAAAAAAATACACGAAACTATTTATATTACAAAGGAATACAATAATCTACGAGATAATGTAAAAATAGAGAAATATTAACATGTTAAGAAGGATTTCTAATGGAAACATACGAGTATCTACCGAGGCAAAACTAGCGGTAGGTACATAATGGAGTTATGGTACCGACACTGATATATGGAAGTGAAGCCTGGAGCTGGCAGAAGAGGAACGTGGATTGAATGCAGTGGAAATGAGATCTCTTAGACGTATGTGTGGCAAATCCATTTATAAATGAAAATAATTCATAGAAATAAAAAGGGTCGCTCAGGTGGTTTGGGCATGTTGAGCAAATGAATGAGAAAAGAATGGTAAAACGGCGCCAGAAAGAGAAGGCGACCGCGGAAGACGTGGCATGACCAGATTAACCAGATACTGGAAGATGGTCCCGTTAAAAGCCTCGAGCTTGCATGTGAAGATGTATGAATGTGGATGAGGCGAGAGTTGTATGTCAGGACAGAAGATTATGGCGCTCTATCCTCTCTGCCTACCCCCACGGGGAAACGGCGTGATGGTAAGTTAGTTAGTTAGTTAAAAACGAATGTAGACTTGACATCACAAAATAAAATATTATTATTATATAAAATTGAACATATCGGTCGTTGAGTATCAAAATATATCCAACCACCATTTGTGTTTTTTTTTTATAGATTTGAATATCAACATATTCTCTTAGCTCCAATATATTAGATATAAGTTAACTATCATATCAAGTATACAGATCATATCTCATGTATCGCCAATACGCCAAACGCCAATATCTCCTAATGTAAAATTTTCAGGATCTCGTTATAGTATTCATTTAACAAATTGTAGTATTATCCTACATGTTTTACGTATTCTATAAAAATCTGTTTACCTTTTGAATAAATGTGAAAATAAAACATAAATAAAAATTATTGACTTCTTACTGTACTATGATCATAAATATCGATAGCTCCTACTTGAAGATAGGAGGTATTCGGCCGTATTCTGAAATTATTCGCAGTTTGTGAATAACTTAAGGCGATCGTCTAGCAGAATGAGCAAATTTCACAATTTTTTCTCATATCGTCTCTTGCGTTTTTTCTCAAATTTTTGTCGGGAAATATCTCATTTTAAAATTTATTTATCAGGTTACATATATTTTAAATACGAATATCTTATTAAAATGTCACAAACTAAATTATATAATTGATTAATAAATTACCAAACCTTCGATGTTTTAAAAGTGAAGAAAATTGCTCCACTTTGTGGGCCTTTTATGACTGAATGGCCTGTTGAAATGTATTTTTTATTCAATAATATTACAAAGTAAACGATTATCTTAAACTGATTACAATTATAGAAAAATCTGTTGTTTGTTTACTTGAAATTGATGTTTTAAAAAAAACTGTTTTTTAAAAATATTTTATTTTTTGTGGGTTTTTTTCAACTCTTTTTACATGGTTGACAACTTTTTTACTTCAACAGTCAAAAGAATAGATATTATAATTTTATAATAAAAACAAAAAAAATCAAAATCTTTGTCGACATTACTGATTTTAGATATTTTATCAAGACGCAACGTATTTATGACACAATACGCACTGCCTATATTAAATAGCTAAAATCTGAAATCGAGAATAATTTTTTGTTTTTTTTTTTTGTCTTAATTTTAAAATAATAATGTCTATTCCTTTACTTTATTAAAGAAAAAACTTAATAAACTATCTAAAAAGGATTGAAAAAAACACACAAAAAATATAAGTAATTAAAAAAACAGTGTTTTTTAAAACACAAATTGCATAAAAAAAAAACTAACAGATTTTGCAATAATTGTAAAAAATTTAAGATAAACGTTTACTTTGTAATATTATTGAATAAAAAAGACATCTCAACAGGCCATTCAGTCATAAAAGGCCCACAAAGTGGACCGATTTTCTTCATTTTTAAAACATCGAAGGTTTGGTAATTTATTAATCAATTATATAATTCAGTTTGTGATATTTTAACATTTCTTGACGTTTTAGAGCTTTCTGGTTGAAAAGCCGTCTGGTCGTAAAGCCGCCAATTTTGAAGTTTTAAGTTTGACAGATTAGAAGTCAGTGAATCAATTAGAAAGCTCATTATTCATAATTGTGAATAATTTAACGTTTGATTGCGTTTTAGAGCTTTCTGATTGATTGAATTCGTTAATTTCAAAACTGTAAAATTTAAAACGTCAAAATTGTTATACAATAACTGTCAAGATACCTATAGAAATAGCAATATTGCTTAATTCAAATACGGCAAAAGGCACGCATGTCTGACTGCGATAGTAGTTATTAGATCCCGTGCACAGCGGGCAGGCACCGGTTGCTCGCATCCGGTGGTGGCTCGCATCCAGGCTCCAGCGGGCGGGCACTATCTGCATCCTTGAATCGGCCTCCCCTTCTTCAAGAATGACCACCGACCACCCCCACCCGCGGCACTAATTCTCGGTAAAGCTGAATGACTCTGTGTTGGTTTTGTGAGAACTTTTATGAAAATAAATCATCACATTTGACACATTGTAACGCAGGGGATGAAATGGAAAAAATAATATTTTTTAAATATTTGTTTTTAAATATAATTCAAATGGGTGCTTTTTAACTAAGATACATTATATAAGTATCACAGAGACGACACTATTTATATGTGAAACATGTATGGATGTCTTTTTATAGGATGGCCCAGAGTATATGACCTGTCTGAGCTGGCTTAAGTGATTACTCTACACTATGCAACGTTCACCAATACCATCATAAGAACATCCGTACATTATCAAATTTTTACTTATAAATAGTCGCCCCCTCTTTCTGGTGCCGTCAACACTTGCGTCATATATCTTTCTATAAACCATCTTATCAATTATTATTTTTATCTGTATATGACATTCTTTGTGCTTTTTTAAGCTTCTAGTAATGCTATATACTTGCTTTCTATTTTATAATATATTTAAATTTTTATATTGTGCTATTGCTATGTATTTGCTTTCTTCTTTACACATTATTTTTGTATTTCTTGTAACAATTTCTAGACATTTTGTTTGGAGTGTTCATTCATTTAAGGTAGGTACACTTGTTTCATGTACATTTTACCCTATTTTTTGTGAAACCCCTGAAGGTCGTTAATACATAAAAAAAAAAAAATTCCTCCGAATTAACAATATTACACCGGCATATGCCTGAAAATTATTTAAATTTGTTCAACTCTTTTTAGACCAGTTTTTATATATTCATAATATTTAGAGTACGTCCAAATTTAAAAAAAAAAACAATAAGTTTCAAAGTTGTGTAGTATTTTGATGTAATCTGTACTTAAACTTCTTCTTCTTCTTGTGGTGCCATCTCCTATCGGAGGTCGGCGATCATTCTGGCGATATCAGCCATAATGATTGTACTAGGAGATCTTATTGTTATGGTTCTCCGTTGTCTTTCGCAATTCATCTGATGTCATTCATATTAGACCTCGAGCCAGCACTGATAATACTGTATCCCATTACCAGGATCAAGTTCAGCTGCCCCTGACCTGGGGAACAGACGCTGCGTGTTCTTTCTGGTCAGACACTACGGTACGTGTTAGTCCACGAGAGATATTTAATTTCCCTCCTACCCACCACATCCCGAGAGCAATCCCCTATCCGCCACCTGGGGACGCGTTCTCTATCGGTTACAGGTTCCGCCGAACTATAATTTTAAAATATCTTAGATGAAAGTAACCAAATATGGAACACCATTTTTTTGTGACATAAAAAAAGATAGTATAAATCACAAACTTTTATTTGTAATTATAATCAGTCATACATTTGCGGTTAACTTAATAACAGTCTTGTGTTACATATATTAATTTAAAGTATAATTTTTTTTAGGTATTTAATTATTGAATAGGTAACCAAATATGGAATACTTTGAACGATAAACTTTAATTAATATGTGATACAATAGGAACATTGCAAAAATCAAAAATCCACCTGTCGAATTCTGCACCAGCGCAATCACCATGCGCCCAGAGCCCGCACATGAGGCAATACTCATTCGCTCGCATTCTCACAGCGATAATACCAAACACTCTCAACGGCGAGCACAAT
>JADDOH010021079.1:0-19163 GCA_016648135.1 Agrypnia vestita | reverse complement strand
TTGCCTTTAGCCATTATTTGTTAAAAGTTGAAAATTTTCAAGCTTCATATACATATTGTCAAACATTATAGAGATTTAATCATGTTCACTTTCATGTCTAATTGATGGTCATTTAGGGTTTTGAGTATTTTAACGTATTTCATTGAATTTAAACGAAGAATTAAAAGTTGTTTCGATAAGTCAGACTATTTTTCTTGGTAAATTTAGGACATCGGGCAACGATTTATGGCTCCGAATCCACCAACCAGGATAATAATGGATCTATTTCGAAAATATTATTTTCGAGGGACGTAATTCTGTATTTAATTCTCAATATTTATTTCTTGTATAATGGTCTTGTTTGTTGTGTGGGCTGTCCACGACATTTGCACCACATATATAATGCTTCAATCTTCTTGCTTTCTTGCTGCCTCAAAGATTGGAAAGACAAAAGTGTTCTGATAATCCTCAACTTAGTGATGCTGGTAATGTTTCTGTCATTTTGTCTGTTGCTGATCGGTTAATGGCTTCTTCTGCTACTTCTTATCCTATTGGGTCAGGGTCCCTACACCACATAGAAGGTTCCAACTTTTCCTATCTCGAGCTTTGCTCTCCACGTCAGCCCAATTTAGCTGCAACCTCGCATCGCAGCAGTCCTCCAACCGTTTCCACTAGCTCCTCCTAGGACGACCCCTTGGTCTTCTGCCTTCCGGTCTTGCCTGGAATATCCGCTTTGGCAGTCTTTCTGCCGGCATCTGCAAGATATGTCCCAGCCAACGTATTTGTGATCTAGCGGTTAATGGTATCCCTCTAATTTCGGCCTCCCTTCATGTTAACATGGCACATCAATATTGCCATACTACCACCCTCTGCGCATGCGTGTGCTAAATTTGAGCCCGATCGCATCAATTGCCTTTCAATTGATTTCTTTCAGACTTCTTCGTAATACGCAGACAGATGCTTATTAATAGTGCAATAGTGTTAGAACAGAGAGAGCAGGATGAACAACCACCGTGGACGATAAGATTCAGCAAGCTCGAGAGTTGGTTCTTGCGAATGGGTGACTTATCTATTGCTATCGGCAAGGTAGCGTCTTCTTTGAGCGTCAGTCACGGTTCCGCCCATCAAATCATTCATGACGAGCATGGCTTCCGTAAAGTCTATACGCGATGGGTACCAATACACCTATTGCAGAATACAAACTGAAACGGTGCACAAGTGGTTTTACGAACAATCGAAAACCTTCTTCTGGAAGGAATATGTAACCTTGTGAAGTGTATGCAGAGAAATATGTAGAAAAATGATGTATATATTGAACAACCTACCTTTATGTAGGTAAATACATTTTGGAACAAAAAGAGTAGATAATTTTTGACATATTCTTGTCTAGTATATTATAATAATTTATATATTATAATATTTTTTGGTTTAGTTTATCTTTTATCATAATCTATTATACTGGTTTAATTATCATTATTTAATTTTATTTCTATTTTGTTATAGGTTTTAATTATTAATGCTTATTTTTATACAGACGGCGGTTTTAACCCTTTTTTTAATATTTCCACCTTGATTTTCAATCATGGTGCATTTCAATAATTATAGTTTTGAATTTCAAACATTATTTTATATATGTAGGGTATAAAAGCAAATCAATATATAGTGTACTGAATTCGAGGTTTTATAGGAAACATTGCCAAGACGAATAGGAATGATCTGGGCTGCTTTTGGCAAACTCAAACATATTTTTGAGAACAAAGAGATCCCAATTAGCCTAAAAAGAAAAGCTTTTGAATCGTGCATACTGCCAGTGATGACGTATGAAGTGGAGACAATGGCTCTTACAAAGAAAAGTGTAGAAAAGCTCAAATGCACGCAACGATCCATGGAAAGATCCATACTTGGAGTAAACCTAAGGGATAGAATAAAAAATGATGAAATAAATATCATGGATCGTGTAGCGAAGCTAAAATGGCAATGGTCAGGGCATGTTGCAAGGCAGGATGCTATAAGATGGACTCCTGGAGTTCTGAAGTGGAGACCTTGGTAGAATAAAAGAGGCGTCGGAAGACCTCAAAAGAGATAGGCCGACGATACAATTAGAAAATATCAAAGTAGGATGGAAGGGTATGGAAGAGGCCTATATCCAGCAGTGGAGAAATGAAGGCTGAAGAAGATGAAGAAGAAGATAGGAAACATGATTTTGGAAGGGATAGATACACAATATCAAGATTTCAGTATATTTTAAATTAGTAATCCTCGGTGACTGCATTCAAAACATTTTTGTAATTTTTTGGATATAGCTGCCTTTGCATTTATAACCCCACAAATGTAAATATATTTAAAAAAATATTGATTTTATTATTTATATATATCTACTTCTTTTATATGAGTAATTTCATCAACATGTTTCCATCCATTTGAATATATATAGTATATACTAATAATATAATCAGTATTTTTTTTAAATGTCAATCTATAATATTGCTGAATCAATTGAAAAATAAATAGATTTCATTTGTTATTATTTTCTCTCACTACATAATCTAAAACCTACAAAAAATCACTACATTCAGTTAGAGATATTGCAGTAATAAACCATCTATAACGATTCGAATTATGCATACTAAAGCCCCACATAAAAACAGGTCTAGTTGGCTCGATATTCTCTGATTCATCTCTACCGGTTTGTTTTATACGCGAGGATGTCCTGTGCTTCGATCAACCCAACAGAATAATAAAACTACCTTCCTGACCATCAGCTTTTGCGAGGCTGTTCTGCCAAGTCATGATGTACTCGCAGCAGTCATTTCCTGGAGCATCCATTTCTATTGGAGCTTTTATTACCAGTCATATTCCTCTTACTGTAAATATCCACAACTTGTTCTGATGTTTGGTTAGCGTTTATTACGGCATCGTAAATAGCTTTGGTCTGTGAGTGAGCTTGGCGGTTTTGAATCACCATCGTATACAGAGGTGTCACGTATTTGTGTCAATCAGGGTAAGGTGTTAGATGAAGAGGTTTGATCCATGTTCCGAGTAGGTATTTTAAATCAAGACATATGTTAACTCGAGTACACTTAGATGTCTTGAAGAATTTTGCATACCTTTCAACAACACTTTTTAATCTGGGAACAAATGAATATACAGACTGTAATAGCTAGTAATACTTTACAGGTGGATTCCTGCCTTGATTATGAGTCGAAGATTATGTTTATTAAGTTTTGGAGTTAGGCAATATCAAATTTTGTATTTCTTTCAATATTTCTGATTATTTTTTACAAAACATTAAACTATCATTGAAGTAACATACTGTAACCTGTATAATTCCAATTGAAATTTTTATCATTTTATTTGACTTGTATTAAGGGGGGAGTAAGGTTAATTCGTACAAAAAAAGGCATAGGAGGGTTTTTTGAAATTTCAATTTTTCAATTTTTTGGAACACTTTGAAGGGAAAAACGCGATTTTTTGCGAAAAATATCGACTAATTTGTTATTAAAAAATAAAAATTAGTAACATATTTGAAAAAACTCTCCAGCGTTACCTTGTAAATTATGTACAGAAATAGTGTTGAAATTTTCAAAAGGATCGGTGCAGTAGTTTTGAAGTTATGATGGACACCGACTTTGAAAACGTGAGATGTGGGGAAAACGCTTTAAAGTTTTGCACACTGTAAACTTCAAAATAAAACTCAACACTTATTTTATACTTACACATAATCATCGATGCCATGTTCACACAGCAAAGAGCTTTCATCATCAGCATCTTTTTGTCCTTGTCTATGCAAAACTCTTCCAATACAATAGCACGTCCGGTAGTCCTCAGGTGAGCGCGTCTCTTAGCTGCCCGAGCAGGTATAGAAAATCAGTCTGAGTATCGCTCAAATGATCATAATTTCGTCAATTTTGCTCCGATTGACTTGAAATTTTGACACAATATTATATTATTATAAGTTAAAAACCTTACCTCCCCCTTAAAGGGAATGAATTTTTCATATACGTTATAAGTTATTGTAACGATAGTCCAACATTTTACAAAAAATAAGTCAAAAATATTGAAAAAAAACTTTGATGTAGCATATCTCCACAAAGTCATGGTTGCTTGAAAATTTTCGGCTAATAATTAAAGCAGGAATCTACTTGTTAAGCATTGTGGACTAGCTCTGTTACAACCTGTACACATTTTTTTGTGAAAATGAAAACAATATGCGCCGAGACGGATGAGAAATCACGTTTTTCGTGACTTTAAAAACGGAGAATAGTAATTCAAGTCTCCCTTTAACTGAAAACTTAACACGAAGAGATCGCACAGTTAAACATCGGAAGCCGTCGCGCCCGCGCAGTACAGAACATGGCAGTCGTTGGACAGACGCAATGTTAACAGTTAGTTCGGTTAACTCGTTACGGCGACCGTTACAGTTAGGAGATAACTACACAAGGGAACCGGATTCGAACCAGCAACAATGATCTCAGCGAGTTTGAGGTGAAACGTGGCTTTTATGAGATGTTTTCCTGTTACATCGGTGATTAGTTCCGCAGAACTGATACTCCAGAGCCCGAGGTGTATCGGTGACCTGATCAAAGGTCAAAGGTATAAAATATTTACGTCTTGTGAGGAGATATTTATCGCAGATTCCGTAGAAAAGAATCCCAAGAAGATATATAAATTCAGAGATGAGTAAAAATAGCGGAACTCTAATTTCAACAGCATACAAACAAAAGACGAAATTGAGAAACGAAAGATTTAATTTAATTATTAATTATGAAAACACATTACACTACGATATTTAAACGAAATTAATTGAACTAATGAGATAGATATTCAAAAAATCTATCAATTGTAAAAATATTTAGATTTTAAAGTTTGCATTTTTTTCAATATTTCTGATGCAGCCATAAGATGCGGCACCTTCTTACGCATCTTTTTAAAATTTATTTATTAGAGACACTAACAGGATAATAGGTATACGCTACTCTAATAATAAACATTATAGTGAAGACTATGCCCATTATCCCAATTACAAGTGTCTTCGGCACGCTCTAGTAACATGTATTTTTGCAATTAATTATATTTTACATGTACATTTATGTGTATTGTATATTTTGTGTTTGAATGTAGTTCGATTAGTATTTAATGAATGGTTGATTTAATGGATCTATAGGTTCATATCGTCGTTTAGAAAATGGATGTTGTGTATGAGTGAGTTTTTGAACGAAGATAAGGTGTCTGCAAGAATATCAGCATCAATGTTAGGGTCAGCACAATAAAAAAATAATTAAAAAATTAATTAATTAAAATTAAAATTTTCACTTCCTTTATTTCCCCTGGATGATTAGTTAGTTTAGACTAACTTTGCTCCTCTCATAATATATCCGAGATACTCCAGCTTTCTTGTCTTGATGATCGACGGCACTTCTCGACCCTTTTCCATACTTCGGAGGACTTCAACATTCGTCACTTTATCCACCCAGGAATCTTTCAGTACGCGTCATAGAGCCACACCTCAAAAGGTCTCGACTTTACGGGTTAATTCTTGGTTTAGTTGTTTAGTGACCATGCCTCCACACCTTATAAGAGAATGGTGAAAATATTACAATCTATTGCTTGCCCAAAGTAACTTGGCGTGAGGCGAATTTGGAACTAAAACCCGCCCGCACCCGGCGGTAACCCCTCGCCCTGTCATTCAGTTCAATTTTGTATTTGGTCGGGAGCCTTGACATCTTGATTACCAATATACATTGAATTATTATGTCCAAAACATCCTAAACAGTCCGAGATGGTGCAAGAACAATTGCCAATGACGTATTAAAGTTTTGCGAAGATGAAAAAGCGAATAATGGACCGATATTACCGTCTGACAGTTTGACAGATAGAACGGCCGCCATTACTGCATGGTTTCTTTAGTGCTGCCCGACCAAATTTCTGTATTTAAGACGACACCGGTCACCGGACATTCTGTACCATATGTATTGTGTAATAAATTTACACCCTGACAACTTCTGTTACGCGACAGGGACGCCCTCCCTCGCACGCCAAGTTATAGTGGTACGTCTATACCATGCGCATTCTTAGCAGCAAATCAGAGTTATAGAATATAATAACCTACCATGTGCGTTCTTAGTAGCAGATCAGGGTTATAGAATAAAATAACCTACCATGCGCATTCTTAGTAGCAGTTCAAATGTTATACCTAGAATATAATAACCTAGCATGTGTATTCTTAGTAGCAGATCAGGGTTATAGAATAAAATAACCTACCATGCGCATTCTTAGTAGCAGATCAAAAGTTATACCTAGAATATAATAACCTAGCATGCGTATTCTTAGTAGCAGATCAGGGTTATAGAATATAATAACCTACCATGCGCATTCTTAGTAGCAGATCAAAAGTTATACCTAGAATATAATAACCTAGCATGCGTATTCTTAGTAGCAGATCAGGGTTATAGAATATAATAACCTACCATGCGCATTCTTAGTAGCAGATCAAAAGTTATACCTAGAATATAATAACCTAGCATGCGTATTCTTAGTAGCAGATCAAAAGTTATACCTAGAATATAATAACCTAGCATGCGTATTCTTAGTAGCAGATCAGGGTTATAGAATAAAATAACCTACCATGCGCATTCTTAGTAGCAGATCAAAGTTATACCTAGAATATAATAACCTAGCATGCGTATTCTTAGTAGCAGATCAGGGTTATAGAATATAATAACCTACCATGCGCATTCTTAGTAGCAGATCAAAGTTATACCTAGAATATAATAACCTAGCATGCGTATTCTTAGTAGCAGATCAGGGTTATAGAATATAATAACCTACCATGCGCATTCTTAGTAGCAGATCAAAAGTTATACCTAGAATATAATAACCTAGCATGCGTATTCTTAGTAGCAGATCAGGGTTATAGAATAAAATAACCTACCATGCGCATTCTTAGTAGCAGATCAAAGTTATACCTAGAATATAATAACCTAGCATGCGTATTCTTAGTAGCAGATCAGGGTTATAGAATATAATAACCTACCATGCGCATTCTTAGTAGCAGATCAAAGTTATACCTAGAATATAATAACCTAGCATGCGTATTCTTAGTAGCAGATCAGGGTTATAGAATATAATAACCTACCATGCGCATTCTTAGGTCACGGTTAGAGAATAAGGAATCTCATTCTCAGAAACGCGTTTTATGTCACTTTTTTATTTTATTTTTTCTTGTAGGCACAAAGTACTTTTACCACAAAGACTTGGTCAATAAAGCTCATAGTCGAAAAAATTTGGCTTGATACATTTCACCAATACGCTTATGATACAACACATTAAATTAAATGCATTGTAGTAATAAAAATCATCATCATCATCTTCCTCCCCTTGTCCTAGTAGTTGGTCGGGGGCCCAAAGACTCGACAAGGTGCTTCCATGATCCCCTGTCTTGTGCTGCTTCGGATCGAGTCAACCAGTCCAGACCCATTCTGTTTTCAAACACATTTTTTTGTTGTCTCTCCCAGCTTAATCTGGGTCGACCCACCGGCCGTCTTTCTTCCGGGGTTACCAGGAGGATTCTTCTTGGTATTCGTTCCTCTGGCATTCTCAGCACATGTCCAAGTAGTAAAAATACTAAATAAATTGGGCGAAAAACTTTGTTATCTCCAAGTAAGTTTAATAATATTATTATAATTTACCACTTGAGTTTCGAGAGTAACAGAATCTCTCATCGACAGGTGAAGTATTAAACTGACTACTTTCAAATATACAAAGATGTCTCATGCTGACGAAACTATTATTTTAAACTAATTAATTAAAATCATTTTTAATTTATGCTTATTTTTAAATATGTTTTTCACTCAATTTAATGACCATCATGAATAATCTCTACAATGTTAACGCTAAATCCATCAATAATATATCAACTAAAGTTTTCGTTCTAGAAATTGATTAATATATTTTATTTTTTTAAAATGAAAATACTGTTGCAATCGTTAGTACCATCCATGTATTTGTAATAAGTTATATTTTCAACATTTAACAATAATTTTTACAATACTTTGATATGTATGTTCTAAGAACACAACTACTGAATATTGTCCACAGAGAGATAATTCCAATTTATTCTACTTTTTTTAATACTTTTAGGTAGCTTGCCATTTCTTTTATAGATCCATATGAAAGACGCTGTTTTGATAAGAAATATAAAAATGTAGTTTTACTTAAGTATTACTTACTTAAGTAAAACTTAGTAGCATTTTATTTTTTAGCGTTATTTAATTATAATGTCTCACCACCAAGTGTTTGCTTCCTTGAAAATTAAAAAAAAAATTAGTAGCATTTATTTAAAAAATTTTCCTGCATGTCACATCATACTTAATATTTTTTTACTAATATTTTTTGCTATTAATTATTACTGTACGTACTTTCTTTCAAAATAAATATTAGATTAGTCAATCTAAGGGGATAAAATGTTAAAAAAGCTACCTCTTTCAGAACAGATATTTCTATATACCTAGCGAGGTAGGTAGTGGCTGAGAGGCTTGTTACATATTACCCTAATTTATTTGTATTATGTGTATGTATCAAGCTATCAAATGTCTATTCTTCTCCAATAAACGCCGATTCATCCGCAACGAAATGAAAAAAAAATCATTAATTATGATAAAATATACAAGTCTTACAGAGACGAAGCTATTTGTATGGGAAAAATCTATATATGCTATATTATGGGAATTAAAATTTTTTGACCGTAGATGGCCATTGCGTAGTTCCTTCAAATGTTTGAAATACGACAGATTAAGAACACATGTACCTACAACTTTAAAAAATTTGATAATATGTCGATATACGGCGGAATCGTTGAACGTTGCATTCAGTGAAGGTAGCTAATAAAGGCATAAGCCCTGCGGCCACTCTATAAATGCTCCCATACTTCGTGTCTGGGAGACTTTGATAATTTATCTTAATTAGTAATTATTAATAATAATAATTAATTAATAATAATTAAATTTGACGAAGAAGCCATTGGCTTCGAAACATGTTGAATTTTTTCAATAAATAAGTGGTTTTAACAAAGTTAATTTATATCAATTATAATTAAATTTTACCTTTGATTTCTACTAGTAAAGATATCTATACCTATAAAACTCAATGTCTGTCTGTCTGTTCTCTATACAAATCCACACCGTTTGTGCGATTCGATTCAAATTTTGCACACTTATGCTTTAGGACTCGACGGGTAACATAGGCAACATTTTCCATCTATTTTCATACCCCTTCCCCTCCCTCAGACATATTTTAGATGCAAATCTGTACCGTTTGACCGATCGGACACACAATTTGTAAACTTGTTCTTTAGGACCGGGTGGTTAATATTGGTGACATTTCCACCTATTCTTTTACCCTTTCCCCTCCCCTGACATATTTTCGATGCAAATCTATATCGTGCAACTTTGTTTACCCTCACAAATTTATTTTTAAATTAATCCTTAACCCGCGCAACGCCGGGTATGAACAGCTAGTAAAACAATAAAATCAACACCGCCTTAAAACGACTTCTCTTCTTCGCATTTCCCCCTCGATCTCGGCAGGTTTTCGTGTTAAATAATATATAAATAGGTGTCTATACAAAAAAGGCGAATGCTACGGAGTCGTTATCGATTACCCCTTGCGTGCTGCAATACTTAAGATTCCTAATCACCTAGTCAGGCTGCTGGATTAGTGGGAAAAACTCGTTATTCAAGGACGGACTTGTGGAGGTACTGCCGCCCGTCGGACTGGAGGGTTTTTGTCCGGATCCCCATTAATCGTCTTGAATAAGACCTTACCAGCGATGCCTTCGAGCGCGGCTACGGAAACTAGTGCCGCATCTGCAGGCCAAGTCGAGTACTCTCCCACAGGTGTTCGTTTAAATTTTCATATGTATTATTTGGTTGATAATCCTGTTACGAGACCGAAGAAACGGAAAGAATTGCGCGCAGTCGGGGATTTTACAGGGCTCTGGACGTTTTACAGTGAACTAGCTGTACACTGTTTGGATGGAACTTTCGCGAACCTTCTAGAACATTCTCCTTCCAGAACTTTCGAGAAATTTGTTTAATGTAGAGGAACCTTTTAGACACACCGACACATTCCGCCTCTGAGTTTAGAACCTTCTAGAGCAGGTTTTTCCGGAACCTTATAGACTCACCGACACAGTCGGCGCGCCTATTTTGAAACAATCTGAAGCATTTGCGGCCTTCCCATAACAAAACAATGTTCTAGAAGGCACATTTTCGTCACCCACTCCCACCCACGCACAGCCACCCCCACCAAACTCGCATATTTTCAATGTGACACTAAGGGCTATCCACCACCATAACCACCAGTGGGTGGTTGTGACTGGTTGTGGAGAAAACTTGGCGGATAGGGAAACACGGGTTTCTTTTTATATATATACATATATATATATACGATTATATATATATTGATTGGAAATTGCTAGAAAGGTTTATCGTTCGATCATACCCGAAAGTTCGCGAAATGTCGTTCCCCATTTCATGGATGACATTATCGCTACAGGCAAGAGTTTATTGTGACAATTCGGCGATTCCACAGTGGTGAAACCAGAGATAAAGCGATCAGCGGCGATTCAGTGCGGCCAGCGAAATACATTGCGAGAGTGCCTAACGAGCGTTCGATAGTGAATAAGTGTGGAAAATAAATATTCAGTCACGAAGACGAATAAATAATACGAAATTATCGTGAATCGAAGAACAGCGAATGTTACCAGGATCGTTTTACAAGCAAAAGCAACCGTATCGGTCCTGCTCATTCGTCGGGTTGACATTTTTAACACAACTATGCAAACGGGCTGCCTTGCTTCGGTCGTACAAATCGGTGCCAGCTGCACGGCCGCGGAACGATTCTAGTAAAGAACGGTGCTCCAATTAAATTTGTGTCCAGTAACTTTGTTGATAAATAAAAACTTTATTTATTTCATTCGTCTAACACTGCAGCGATCCCATAACAATACAATTTAACGACGTTTATTCAATTTTATATGATAATTCTATTTTTTATTCTTTTAAGTCTGCATTCCTTTTTGAACTTGATAATATCTATTTATGTTTTTTTTACATTTTCTTGTACATAGATTATTGCATTTCTTTGTAGTACAAACAGTTTTGTGTTTTTGTTTTCTTTCTATATGTAATTTTCGTTTAGCTCGAATTTTTAATATAATTTCTATGAATATTTGTGTTATACATTATAGCTTACAAAAGCTTTACAGGTGGATTTCTGCCTCGCTAATAAGTTTTTTCAATATTTCTGATGTATTTTTTGCAAAAAGTTGAACTATCATTCTAGTGCCAAACTTATCAGTTTTCATCATTTTATTCGACTTATATTAAAGCGAATTAATTTTTGCACAAAATGAGTCAAATTTTTATTGAAAAAAAATTCAAAATTTTGATATTGCATATCTCCATAACTATTGATTTTAATGGTCATGGTTGCTCGAAAATTTTCGATTCATTACCGAGGCGGGAACCCACCTGTATGTTATTTTATTTTTGAAGCATTTTGGCGTTCTATCTTAGAATGAATTTCATCGCTCTGTTATTTTAATTTCCAATTTATATGTATCCTTCGTTGTTACAGTACAAAATAGTGGAAAAATATTGAAAATGAGGAGCTTTTATAAATTTATAAATTATCTTTGCTATTTCTTGAGACAATAGTTATGTTATTCTTCGTAAGAATGTTACTTTTTTGCAATTTTCTAAGTAATATATTAAATGCGTTTTTTAAAAGATATTTTGGAGTCTATTTACTCCCTCTATATTAACTCGTGGCGTCTGCTTGCTTGACGAAAAAGCTTTGGATCGATTTTTAACCCTTTTCCCGTGATACAATCGAGCAGAAACATTGCAAGCAGACTCGTAGCGACGATCAAGAAGATCTATCAAATTTTCGTTAAAGAAAAAAATTTTTTTTTGGATTTTTCAAATTTTTAATTGTTTTTTCATACAACTTAGTATTTCAACGCGCCTGGTAGACACGGAACCTGATTATAGTATAATTTTGGATTTTTTTAATTTTTTATTACTCCCTTTCGTAGCGTCGCTCGACCGAAGCCCAACGCGTAGGTTAAACGCCAAACCAGTTTCCACCAGTAAATGAGAAAGGGAGTATAATAAAAACTTTTTATGGGTTACTTTTTTATTTATTTCCATATGTCGATGCATTGGGAAATAGAATAGCATTACTAGCTATCGTATGGCGAAGGAGACAGATAGGGATCGATGTCAGATGATAACGATCATTAATAGATTGCAGGAAGTGGAGTGACTAATGTACTTTGATCATAACTCAAATCATCCATTGGAATCATAAAATTTGTTATTCAAATTGGTTTTACAGGGATTAAAGGCATCATGTTTTGTATGGTTAAAATAAGTCATTTTATGATTTCATTTTCATTCAATAAACACGCGATTATAAATAATACTTTTGCTGTTAATTTTTCCCAAAACAAAATAAATAAATAAATAAATAAACACACAAATACACACACTCACACAAACACACTATTGGACATGTTTTTTCTTATTTTTTTATCAATTGTATATATGTGTTTTCTTGTAATTGGCCCAAAACTCTGTACATCTATTATTGTTTTTTTTTCAAGATTGATTAATTATATGGCTGTAAGAAAACCAATAAATGAAAATAAATAATAAATAAATACATTTAACAGACTCAGTATTAAGAGCGGTCACAGTAGGTATACGCGTATGTCAATAAATTTAAAGCATTGGGCGATTTCTTCTTATTCACGCATAGAAATAATGATTTTTTAACGTTAAAAGTAAAAATTCTCAAGCTATTGTTGCGTTTAAAAAAATACAACCAATATTCGAATGTCGCTAATCTCAAAACTTAAACGTCCGAATACCGCTTGAGCAAATAAATAATAATTTTTTTGAATAATTTAGAAGAAGAAATATGAAGAAAGAAAAATAAACCATCATACATGGGTATAAAAGCAAAGGCAGCAAAATCCAAAAAATAAAAAAAGCTGTGAATGCAGTCACCGAAGATAACTAATTTAAAATGTACTTTATGTATCATCAAAAATCTTTTTATCTATATTTATTTTATTTTATTTTACATATATAATTATATATATTTTTATATATTTATATACAAATTTATAGGATGTTTCCCATAAAATACCGAATTCAGTTCATTATAAATTAGTAATTCTCGATGACTGCATTAATTTTTTTTTGATATTGCTGCCTTTGCTAGTGAGGTCACTGTTATAAAATAAATATAATAATATATTAAATGAAATAAATCACAGTCAATTGTAATAACAGAATGTTAGTAAACTTAGTAAAAACCATTAGTAGATTTACGGTCTATCGGTTTCGAGACGTACCCGTCTCTTCGTCAGGACCAACACTACACTACTATATTCACAACACTATACACCCCAACCATAGAATTGTTAAACTATCACTACTATTGATCACATGTGATCTTTAACAATACTATGGTTAGGATGTATAGTGTTGTGAATATAGTAGTGTAGTGTTGGCCCTGGTGAAGAGACGGGTACGTCTCGAAACCGGTAGACCGTAAATCTAGTAGTGGTTTTTACTAAGTTTACTAACATTCTGTTATTATGTCTAACCACAAAGTTAATGCCTTAAATATTAATAACACAATAATAATAATTTATTTGCCTTCTATAAAAACTTTTTTCTTATTTTTATGTTGTTTTTTGTTTTCTTTCTTTTTTTTTATTCTATTTTTAATAAATACTTATACGTGTAAATACCGTCATTTTTTACGGGTTACAGCTAGTTAATAATATTTTTAAAATACTGTAAATTTTGTGCGAAAATCGAGATGTAATTATTATGAAAATAGTGCTACACAAATTATCCAATTTTATTAATTAATAATACATACCTGTAAGAGGCGGAGGTGAGCGTTCAGAATTCTGGACGACGGCGTTGTCAAAGAAAGGTCTTGCTCCACGCGGCCACAAAAGAAGAAAGAAAAGGAATTCTCTAGTAAACTGGTTGCAATTAAGCACGGAGATACGAGTTTATTACGCGACTGTTACAAGTTCAAAGGCACTGCGGAGTTAACGATTATTGTGTACTTAAAACGCAAGTACAATAATAGTTCATAATATAAAGGCGGTGTCTTCGTTGCGTTGCGTTTTCACCTCATTATTCTCACGAGAATAGAACCTAGCGCCTCAGTTATATAATATGCATAATCGCATTCCCCCATTTGTTTGTTAGGCGCTAAGGCGTCGATATTACATTTTCTCGAGTTCCCAAGTTCATTGCATGTCAATGCTTTACGTTATGAAGAAAATCGCAAAAAAGTGTCCTTACTTTGAAGAATAAGAAGATATATAATTAAAAATACAAGTTTATTAATACGCAATACTATGATTCTCCCGCACATGGATTATTGTTGCAGTATATTATTTATTAGCAACGGAGGAATGCTAAAGAAACTTCAAATAGTACAAAACAGAGCGATGCGCATAATACTGAAGTGTAATAGGAGAACAAAAGTAACAAAAATGTTGATTGCCCTAGGACTAGAAACAGTAAATCAAAGAATAAAGTATAATGTATTGGTGCAAATATTTAGTAGTTAGTACCCAAATACTTTGATGACAGGACGAAGCTGAATAGGGATTTTCATTCGTACAATAAAGAGGAAGCGACAACATAAGAAAAACACCTCATAAAATTGTATGATGTACAAAGGTCTAAATATCTTCGATAGCCTGCAAAAGGAAATTCAAAACACAGTGAATATAAGGAGGTTTATACAGGAGTGCAAAAATTTTATTGTCAAAAGTTTTAAATGACTAGATGGAATGCAATATGTTTGAGTGAAATTATGTATTAGCCCACATAACATTATGCGAGGAGTTAAATTCTTAAGATAAATAAATAAATAAATGTTTTAACCCTCCGTCGTATTTTATCGTCTTCGTGTTGAACGTTAATTAATTACATGTTGTAATTGTATTAATTTTATTAACACGTTGAAAGAGTTGTCATTTATCTGCCGGATTCAGCCTGTGTTCTGCGAAGGTTCCTAAAGAGTAACCATTCAAAATTTGATTTAGATCGATCAAAGGTAGACAGGCATATAATTTACATAATAAATTGTACTATATATGTTTTTAACTTATCGTTTTTATATTTACGTACGTTTGCTTATATTATTTTAAATCTTATTAAAAAAAATATAATTAAAAATGTATTCGACCACATGAATTTCATGTTACATGAGAAACTAATTGGATTCAGAAAATCGTTTTCCTACATGAAGGTAATGAAACTAAACTTAACTTTTGTATTTCAAAAAATAAAATTTTAAAAGAATATTACTGTACTAAACAAAATAAGTAACTATGATAAAAATACTGGGAAATAATATTCTGAAATTATTGGAAACATTTTTTGGGACATATCTAGCAGTTAAATTGGGTTATTTCTGATTTTTTTGCTTTTTTTTCAATTTAAAATTATCTACTTTATTAAAACATAGTTAACATATAAAATAGATAAGGAGTTAAAATATGTTCCCAAATGTATCACAATTTTATAATAATTAATTCGAAAATTCTGAAAAAACGCGATTATTTAAATTTATACAAAATTAATTATACAAATTTTATTCAAATGTCTAACCACGATGCAATAAATGTGTCTTTAAAAAATCTCATTATTATGGTGTTTGTAGATATTTGTGTCACTAGCACACTTGGTCAAAATACTACATAATCTTGTTTATTTAGTTAACTGTGTTTATGGTTAAACGTAGCTATTATATTTATAATATATTTTTTATTTAATTTATTAAAAACTAATGAAATAATTTTCTTCTTTCCAGAAATAAATCAAAATGAGGGAATCAATGCAGAGGTTAGCATTATTAATGCTAATTGCTGCAGCCACCGTAGAAGGTAAATAAAAATTTTACTATTATGTTATTCTTTATTATAACTTCTTCTTCTTTTGGTGTCATGTCAGGTCCCCCCAACGTTGACTATCACCCGAGAGAAAGCGTCCCTGTCCTGGGCAGCACGAAACAGCTCTCCAACACTTCTTATGCCCGTCCAGTCGCGTATATTGCGGAGCCAGGAAATTTGTCTCCTTCCAACACCTCTACGACCCTCTATCTTGCCCATAAGAATCAGGTGGAGCAATTCATATTTTTCTCCTCTGAGCACATGACCCAAATACGATACCTTTCGGATTTTGATATTTGTCAGCAACTCTCTATTCACTCTAGCTCTTTGAAGAACTCTTGTGTTGCTGACCATATCCGTCCAGGGTATCCGGAGCATTCTCCGATGTATCCACATTTCGAACGCCTCCAGCCGGTTCATGCTACTCACTTTGAGGGTCCACGATTCCACTCCGTACAGCAGGACTGACCATATATAACATTTGACCAGTCGCTGTCGAAGTTTCAGGTTAAGATTGTCATCGCAGAATATCTGTCTCTTATTATAACTAATAACTCTTTATAACATTTTTTCAATATCAAAATTAACTCTGAGAAATACAAATCACATTTCTTAATTAGAATTTTTATGAAATTATCATTTGTATCAAAATTGGCATTGTTGAAGTAATGCTGTTAAGGTTGAAACAAAAAATGGTAAGGTCCGTTATAAAAAAGTTTTTTTTTAATAAATTGAATATTTTTTTAGAAAAATTGGTTCAAAATATTAATCTCAAAGCTTTCTTATTTCAAAAACATTTTTTGTCAGTATAGCTGATGTAAGCACAGTGGTAAAAAACTAACCCATATAAACCAAATGTTCATTATACTCCCTTTCTTATTTCTAGTTGAAACAGATTTCGTGCCATCTCCACGCGTCGGGCTCCTTTCTCATTTGTGTGGTTTCCAATTTGAAAAAACCGTTAAAATTTCGAAAAATCCAAAATTATACTATAATTAAATTTTTTAAAACGAAAATTTGTAAGATCATTTTTATCGCCGCCACGAGTCTGCCTGCAAAGTTTCAGCTCGATTGGATCACGGGAAAATGATTAAAAATTGATCCAAATTTTTTTCGGCAGACAACAGACAAGCAGACGCTACGAGTTAAAAGAAAGGAAATATAAAAAGGACCACTAAGGTGATAACGAGTGTATGAAGAAAAAGTAATAGGAAAGATATAGATACATTATACATGTCTCATAGAGACGAATCTATACTTTTATGTGGGAAAGTAGATATGCAATTCTTTTTGGGTCTTCATAGGACTTACGAAATATCGTACATCTATCCCACACAAAAATATAGCTTCGTTTCTATGAGACATCTATAATATATTTTAAATAATTGTGTCCCCCTGGGGATAAAATCCAGTATTGTGTTCTTGATAAATTTAGACATTCTTAAAATATTCTGAATAGGAAAGATGTATAACGCGAGAGTTGATGGCATCAGATATACTGGATGGACGCGAAAGACGTGGCGTAGCTAGTGAATCAGATACTGGATTATTGTCCTGTTAAAAGACTCAACAAGTCGTTTACACGAGACGATGTATGAATGGGGATGAGGCAGAGTTGTGTGTCAAGACAGAAGAGTGTGGCGCTCTATCCTCTCTGCTTACTCCGTGGAAAGGGCGTAGTGATGGTAAGAAAGATAGATGGTAATTGATAAGAAATAATTGGTAATTGGTAAGAAAGATAGATGATAATTGATGAATTTTATACTTTTTTCGCGACTGCCAACAATTGAAGTTGGTAATATTTCTAAATGCCCCATAATTGCTTTATACCATAAATTAAGGTTGGACACTAACTGCAAATGCATATTACAGATTTTTTTTTCGAAAATGTGAGTTTTTATTTCATTTACATCAGAACGTAAACGCTAGATTTTTAGGAAGATAAGTTTTTATATAAAAGTAATAAACTGATTTTTTTTAAATAATTATGAAAATATAAGCATTAATCCACAGGCCGCGGGGACCTAATTCGTTTTCAGTGTCTTAGAAAAAATCTATAGATTCTGAATATTTAAATCTACGCAGATGATGTTTTCTTACTGAGTACAAAGTTAGCATTATGATAATAAAACTGTATAATTAAAAAATGTTCAATATTAATAACGTTATAATTTTTAAAATTTCCAACAATTTTTACTTTTTTTGATTATTTTAGAACGCTTTTTATGCATATAAAGATATGATTTTAAACAATTTATTGTATTTACACACGTACTTTGAGTTTTCAACCACTATTTAAAAGTTAGTTTTTTTTGTTGTAAAAACGTTTACTATTTAAAAATAAAAATTCCGAAGCATGAAATATGGGGATAAGTAGATCTTTTCAATTTTTGCGTAAAAATTAAAATTTACTTAGATTACCTACTTGCTTTTACTATCACCTTTCCAAATTGTGCATGTTGTGATAATGTGGCTAAAGGTTTTTTTCTCGTGAATAGTACTGTAAGTATTAAAAACCTATCGCCGATTGCTTGCTGCTAGACCCTGTGGGCGGCTGTATTGGCCGTAAAGGGTAGTATGCAGTTCGTGTTTCTGTCATTACACTTTTCAAAAAGTTTGATTTCAACATGAATAGACTTACAGAAGAAACGTTAGCAAATTTTGCCAATTTATTTCGAAAATCGTGGTATTGTAATCATATTTGAACACCATTAGCATAAAATAATCTTCCCAATAGAGCCAGTACAATGGCCATTATCGCGATCTTTATGTATTTTAATTAAGATGAATTGTAGAAGTATCTCATAGAAGAATCTTTCTATACGAGAAACGTGTATATATTTTTTATACCATGGACCAGGGCTTACAACCTGTATGAGCTGGATTAAGTGATCACTCTACACAATGCAACGTTCATCAATTCCAATTACAAGTGTATTCGGCCTGCTTTAGCAACATGCAAATACAAAAATATTTAATATATCAATGCAGTGCGATCATGTATAAATAAATAATTGTTTAATAAAGAATTGATTCTTTGTGTTCTGTGGTTATTATCAAGAAAACAGTTGATATATTTTTTTAAATCTTTTTTTATTTAAAATATAATAGAAACCTAAAAGGTTTATGGATAATATTTTTACATAATTCAATAAAGGAATATGATAATAATATAATTTAGATACAA
>JADDOH010021078.1:0-12686 GCA_016648135.1 Agrypnia vestita | reverse complement strand
TTAATCAAAGTATGTACCATTGCTATCTAGGCACTTTTGCCATCTCATAGGTAGTTCATCGATCCCTTTACTAAAAAAACCATTCGGACGGGAATCAATAAAATCTTTGAAGGCGTTTGGACTGCCCCATCGGAGTTGAATTTTTTCCTTTGCAAGAAGTTATCCAAATTTCGAAAAAAATGGTAATCTGTTGGGGCAAGGTCCGGAGAGTACGGTGATGTCTTAGACATTCCAATTGAAGCTCCTCTAATTTGGTAGCCGTCTATTGTGCAGTGTGTGGTCTAGCGTTATCATGAAGCAGCAGTGGCCTAGAGCGATTAACCAGCCTTGGTTGTTTAGCAGCTAGCTTTTCCATCATGGTTTGCAGTTGTTGACAATAGACATCTGCCGTAATCGTCTGGCCAGATTTAAGAAAGCTGTAGTGAACGACACCAGCACTAGTCCACCAAACGCTCACAAGTATCTTTTTTGGAGTCAATTTTCGCTTGGGGCATGGTTTTGCTGGTTCGGCAGGGTTCAGCCATTGCGATGAGCGCTTCCGATTATCGTACAGGATCCACTTTTCATCACAGGTAACGATTCGATTTAAAATCCCTTCATTATTGTGCCGGTTGAGTAATGCAACGCAGCAGTAAACGCGCGTTTGTTGATTTGCTTCACTCAATTCGTGAGGTACCCACCTTTCATGCTTTTTCACCTTACCAATTTGTTTCAAGTGGATTAAAATAGTTTTATCACTAACACCGCAGCCTGCAGCTAACTCGGATGTAGTTTGCGATGGATCCGCTTCCACAATAGCCTTCAATTCTTTATTATCAACTTTGGTCTCCGGCCGTCCACGGGGCTTGTTCTGCAGGTCGAAATTTTCAGAACGAAAACGTTGGAACCAAAAACGCACTGTGTTTTCTTTTGCGGCACCGTCGCCATACACATCATTAATCCCTCGAGCCGTTTCTGCAGCACTGGTGCCACGGTGGAACTCGTACTCGTAAATAACGCGATATTTCAAGTTTTTCATTTTGTAAACTGAGTGACGCAAAGAAAAAAACAATTGAGAAAAAAACAAATGAATTATAATTTTCAAAACACAAATACATGAGTAAATAGCTGTATAAATTTGGATTTGGAATTCCTAACCAAAGAAAAGATATTTGAGATCAAATTTGCCAGTACGGCAAAACGCCAATTTCATATGTAAGGACCTAATATATGCCGAGAATATTCTCTTCCGCCAATTTAAAGACACAAAACAAAACAATAGAACACCGGCATATAATACGAGAGGCAGTAAAATGGTAAATAGAAATATACCAACTTACAACACAACTTTTGGCCAAAGAAGCTACATCTATTTTGCAACAAAACTCTACAATATCCTTCCCCCAACCCTCAAAAATATTGAAAAGATTGAAGAGTTCAAAAAAAGATAAAAGCATGGCTAAAACAAGTCGATGCAAATAAATTAGAAGGAGTATTGAAAACTTCGCAGTAATTTAAAAATAGAAAATAAATAAGTATAAACCAGTCCGCCTCAGCACAGGAACCCCTAGTGAGGAGGACTAAGAACAATAATATCAACACTATCATTATACATACATATTATTATATTAAACATGTACAAATTGTATCTAAATAGTATCTAATAAAAAAAATAAAAAGATAAAAAAATACGTTTTTACTGACCCGAATGACTAGAAAATTTTCACCTAAATCTCTTCATTAGAAAAAAAATCAGACTTAATAGCTCTACAAAATTATCAATAACAACCTAGACACCCTCACAATACTGTCACAAATATACATATAATAAAATAAAGGTACACACTGTCCGATCAATGAGATCTCCAAGCCTATTTCACATTCACTAAGTTTTATAACACCAATCTAGGCTATTTCTCCTCTCTACCCAGAATGATCAATTAATATAACAAGATATCATCCAGAGACGACAACCTTTGTGTACACTTTATGACACAGGCTCAGTTCAAAATCAAAATATTGACATACTTGGTTAACGGTCTCTTGAGCGCGTAATATATGCGCATCACAGACAAAATTGTAATCTGCCGAGAACCACTAGACACTTATTCCTAAATTGTATTAATTGATTTAAGATTTATTTTATTCTGAATAATATTGATTATTTATTTTATCATAAAGACATTATTTTTTATGACTTTTTCACGAAAAATTTATTGTGTAATCATGAAGTATTCAAAATATTCACAAAATATTTATACTTTGTACTCTAATGTCACACCAGGACCATTTATCAGGGTCAATAATGACCTGTTGACGGCGTTTGTTTGTTTGAAAAAAAAATGTAATAATTAACAACTGTTTGTCAAAAGTGTGTCTGCCTTCGTAGTTTAATACTGCCCTGTCTCAACATTAATCAAAACTTAACTGAAGCAAGCCACCTAGGTTGTGCATACATAATATGTAGGCAGCAATATTTAAAAATAAAAAAAATGTTTTGAATGCAGTCACCGAGGATTATTAATTTCAAGAGTAATGAATTCTGGATTTTATGTATCTGTCCCTTTCAAAGTCATGTTTCCTATAAATCTATAGGTTATGTTTCCTATAAAATCTCGATTTCAGTACATTATAAATTAAAAGAAAAAAAAAACAAATTAATTAATCAATTAGAAAGACATAGAGAAAAATCTAATTCACGAAAAAATATTAGGCTGGGATTCGCCAAATATTTTTTCGTGAATTAGATTTTTCTGTACGTCTTTCTAATTGATTAATTAATTGGTTTTAAAAATTTTACAGAACTTTGTTCTGAAAAATTACAACTTTACAAATATGAATGTGTTCTTGAATATACATTATAAATTAATAATCCTCGATGACTGCATACAATTTCTTTTAGATATTGCTGCCTTTGCTTTTATACCCCACATATATTGCTTTTTTAATAATAGCCATACTTAAATTGTGGCAGTATTGTTTCATATTTTTTGAAAGTATTTGAAATTGCAACACAGCAATAATTCGTATATCTTACAAATTAATAGTACTAGCTAGATACGTGGTAGTCTTGCATTATCATAAATATTAGCCAGGCAGTTGATTTGGCATTTACAGCTGAAAACGGCAATTTTTCGGTTTGTGGTAGTGTA
Source organism: Agrypnia vestita (assembly GCA_016648135.1). Classification (NCBI taxonomy): domain Eukaryota; kingdom Metazoa; phylum Arthropoda; class Insecta; order Trichoptera; family Phryganeidae; genus Agrypnia; species Agrypnia vestita. The sequence continues at coordinate 9,555 of JADDOH010021078.1, read as the reverse complement.
GTCCTGGGAGTGCGATATAGTGGTTGAGTCATGGCATTTTATTCATGTCTACATGGTGATAGCGATGTTATAATGGAGCGACCCTTGCTGTCCTTGCGAGGTAATCCATTATTCCCGTCACATTTCCTCACAAAACAGCGTGTTTTCTCACGCCGGTTTTTCCTACGAAAAGTACTCGATCAATAAACACTGTTATAAGTGGACATGATGACCCCTTCACGTACTCAAATGGCTTATTAATGCGTGTTCGTATTTTTTCTTTAAACGCTTCAAACCCGAAGCCGCCGCGGAGGCGACGTTTCTCACGTTGGAAAAATCGGACCCAAGCGCTTCGCTTGACACCGTTTGAATTTAAACCAACAAGGATGTGCGGTGATGGCCAATATTCGGAGTACCTACCAAATCAAAATCTTTGGACTAGGATATACAAATCGATGGCTTAGGGTCGGTTGTATCAACTTGGATTATGAGTGGCGACTGGGGATCTCGATTAGATAGATAGATATAGATTTATTTCACATTTATAAGTGACAGCATTTTATAGTATTTGCAAAAATATATAACCATGTTTCATTGTTGCTGAGAGTCTTGGCAGCAAAGCAAACACTACATTAATTTGACGCCCCACCTGCTACACTAGTAATTTACTGTATTATGGCAGACAGTGCTCTTCCAGTAGGTACAGTATATGTGCAAGAATATTTTTTATTTTTATAATGCAGTTATTATGTGAATAAATTTTAGTGGCAATAAAAAATGAGAAATAATTAATCAATAACAAATTTAATAATAGTGTAAATAATGTAAATAAGATTAAGTCGGTGCGCGTGAGCACTACCTGCGATTTTTGAGATCTATCATCAAAATTGTTTTAATTCAATTTTTCAGTATTGTAGTGTCGGTAACGGCTTACCATAGATTAGTGATGGGTCCGCTCTGTACTCACTACTACAATGTAGTACTACATTACATTGAAGTGCACACTTCGCACGTTTTGAAGTGTAGTGAACACTACAAACACCAAAGTTATTGAAAGTATAAACTTCAAATAGTACACTTCATTTCAAAGCGAACACTACAAAGTACATACACTTCAAAGTTACCGAAAGTATGAGAAACATACCTAAAATAGTGCGTTTTTACGTGAAAGTTTTGGAAAGTTGATGTAGATATATGAAGAAATCTCTAGAAACTGTAACAACTCCCCCCCCCATGGTTTGAAAATTTTTTGGAATCGAATGAAGAAATCTGGCTGGCGACCTTTTTTGCCAAATGTTACTTTGGAGAAAATATCGTCGTTTATCTTAAATATTTTTCGTTGAGCTTTTTTTTTTTTTTAGCTCTCCAAATTTTTATTTGGGAAAAAATATTACTTCATTTCATTACTTCACTTCATTAATATTACAATTACTTCATTACTTCACTTCAATTACTTCACTTCATTTCGTAGTACTACAATTACTTCACTTCAAGTAGTTTTTACTACAATTGTAGTGTTCACTTTGTAGTCTTCAAACTGGTGAACGTGTGTGTGTTGTAGTCTTCATTTTGAAATGTAGTTTTTCCCTTGATTTTTCCATAGATGCCATTGTCATGCCGACTAGGCTACGAGGGCCGCCAATGTTTTGAGTTTTATTGAATTTTTTTATTTATTTTTATTTAGGGAACAGATGGTACATTTAATAGGTACATAATATGAAAAAATAAAATTAAACATAATAAAAGTAAGACATAGGTGAAGAACGTAACGAAAAGAAAATAAATCAAATTAAATTACAAAGTAAATTTACAATACATAGAGTGCCAAAATGGAAAAAAAAGTGGAATTAAGGCCGGCGCCACACTGCGCGTATCTTCCTTCGCGTAAAATCGGCAATGAAAATAGGTCGACCGATCATCCGCGTGGCGCATATTGTATGAAAATAAATGAAGCAGCGTTCCGCAATCGAAGAGATGCGGCTGAAGATGCGCTTAGTGTGACGCCGGCCTTAACATAATAAAAAGTAAAATTAAACAAAATAAAAAAAAGGAAGAGAGGGAAAGTGTGTTGGGGTTTAGGGAATTGGAATGTGATAATATGGAATAACACTTGACATAAGCTGACTTACGTGTGGTCAGAATTAAGTCGACATTATGCTCTTTTATTAAGAACACTGAATATCTCACAACATTGAAAATTATTTATTACTAGATGCATACATATATGTACTATGGCTTGAACCAATGTTCCGTCATTTTTGACGGGTTACAGCTAGTTCAAAATAAACAATAACAGAGCAAACGACAATAGAGAAAACGATAGTGGGAATAAGAGTAAAAGGGTAGGTGACTGGGACAGGGTTAAGGGAGGAAAAACGGTAATGTTGGTATGTTGCGCGCTGCGCGTGCGTAGGTGATGGAATACGATTATAATAATCGGTCAACACTGTTATTGACATGGCGCATCACGCACGAAGCTGTCGTGTCTATGAGTGATATCAACATGCGCGGGGCGCGCCCGGCGAGCACGCACGTCTGCGCGCGAAGCTCACTTTAGATTGCGCGCGCGCGTTACACCATCTCGTCATAAAGCGGACATTAAACATTTGGTTTTGGAATGACCGCGCGGCTGTTGAATTATAATTCGCGTCATACAATATTGAACGGCGAGGAGTTTTCGGAAGGTGGAGACGCGTATATTATTTTTATTGTTTTTTCTAGCTGTAACCCTACATACTAGTTTACATGTCGGTTCCTATAGAATAAGTATTTATTTATAAAAAAAGAAAATTAAAAGTTTTTATAAAATAAGTTACGGACGTTAAAAGAAGTGACGGGGACAGACAGACAGACGGAAGGACAGACAAGGATATTATTATAATTGAAATGGTGTTTTTTTTGCGTTTATTTTTTCATTTGTTTTATTTTTTATTTATTATAATTATATAAATTAAGAGTAAAAATACACATAAATAAATAAATAAATACAACTTTATTCCAGTAGGCGGGAAGGTTTGTGCAGTCCCACACATTTCATATTATATACATATATTAAATTATCATACATGCGATATACAGAAATATAAGATAATTTAAATATATAAATAGATATTATCACATGCAGGTAAATAAAAGGTAAATTATAACTGTCAAATTAAGGAAATTGAAGGGGCAAGGAGAACTTTGAAAAGATTATTAAAATATACGTTAAGTTATAAATATCCGTTAGATATTAAAATATATGTTAACTTCTCTTCAAGATAGAGTACCCAATGCAGAAATCAATAGAACCCGCGACATACGAGGCATTATACGATGGAGCTGGCGTTTCTGGAGGGACCATGTCGAGAGAATGGACCAGACAAGACTTCCAGAGCCGTGATGCGCGGGATTTTTGCATTTTCCGCCAATCAACCTCTATTTTTTATTTTTTTGTTTATTAATTCAGGGCTTTTACAAACAAACAGTAAAGTGTACATTAAATGAATGAATACTTTTATCAATACCTAGTGACTGCCCATGGAAATACAAACAAGAAAATATAATAATAGAAAGTAAAAAGCAAGTAAACAGGGTTATTTGGAAAACATTTATAACCTTGCAGAAATATATTCCTGCCTTGATTATGAATGCAAAATATTAGAAACCATGACCTAATATCAATAGTTATGAAGATATTCGACATTAAACTTTGCATTTTCTTTCAATATTTCTGACTTATTTTTTGTAAACATTGGTCCATCATTATATAACCTTGTATCGAATATGAAAAATTAAGATTTGCTGTTAACTTTTCCTAAAATAAATGAATAAAATAATAATAAAAAAAATATTTCTGATTGCATTTTCCTACTGTTCTGATATGTTCGATTTTCCATTTCAAGCCCTGGATCTAATGCAATATTTTGCAAAGCGAGGGAGGGTGGGAAAAAAGCTCAAGATTTTTGGGTTAATCTTGTAACCATTTAAAAAACCCTTTTAAAAAATATTGTGTATTCGGGTACACTTGTAATGGCCATAAATTGATGTGTTCACACGGTATCCCATAAACAGTGTTGGTAATATTTCTGTCACGTGGTGAGAGCATGTTCGTGGCACTGTTTTACGGGTTATTAAAAGGTCTCCGCGGTTGAATACTTATTGTAGAATGTCTCAAATTTATTGCGTGATAAAACCAGTTCGCTCATAAATCATTTTGATTATTTTTCCAATACGTTTAACACGAAAATGTGTGATTAGAATCTTTTATTATTATTCTGGAAAGGTCGACGTGCCCTGTGGAATGCACGAAATGAAGAAGAAACAGATACGCAACCTGCTTGAGTCTATGAGCCAGATTTGCAAATCGTTTGATTCGAGATCTCAAGTGGACGTAATATAATTTATCGATTTCAGCAAGGCGTTTGACAACGTGAATCGTCATATACTTTTGTCAAAACTTCATGCTACAGGAATTCATGGCAACTTACTGAGATGGATAGAATCTTACATTCCTCGTAGAACTTAAGTGGTAACGTTTATGATTCATATCCAGTTTCTATCACTTCAGGAGTCCATCAAGGTACTCACCTCGGTCCCTTGTTCTTTCTTATCTTCATAAATGACTTTGCGAATATATTAGGTCCTTACATATGAAATTCACGTTTAGTATGGGAGGAACATAAAGTCGATTTTTTTTATTATAATATATTTATTTAATCAAAGTACGTACCATTGCTATCTATGCACTTTTGCCATATCATAGGTAGTTCATCGATCCCTTTACTAAAAAAACCATTCGGAAGGGAATCAATAAAATCTTTGAAGGCGGTTTGGACTGCCCCATCGGAGTTGAATTTTTTCCTTTGCAAGAAGTTATCCAAATTTCGAAAAAAATGGTAATCTGTTGGGGCAAGGTCCGGAGAGTACGGTGGATGTCTTAGACATTCCAATTAAAGCTCCTCTAATTTGGTAGCCGTCTGTTGTGCAGTGTATGGTCTAGCGTTATCATGAAGCAGCAGTGGCCTAGAGCGATTAACCAGCCTCGGTTGTTTAGCAGCTAGCTTTTCCATCATGGTTTGCAGATACTGACAATAGACATCTGCCGTAATCGTCTGGCCAGATTTAAGAAAGCTGTAGTGAACGACACCAGCACTAGTCCACCAAACTAACTCACAAGTAACTTTTTGGGAGTCAATTTTCGCTTGGGGCATGGTTTGGCTGGTTCGGCAGGGTTCAGCCGTTGCGATGAGCGCTTCCGATTATCGTACAGGATCCACTTTTCATCACAGGTAATGATTCGATTAAAAATCCCTTCAGTATTGTGCCGGTTGAGTAATGCAACGCAGCAGTCAACGCGCGTTTGTTGATTTGCTTCACTCAATTCGTGAGGTACCCACCTTTCAAGCTTTTTCACCTTACCATTTGCTTCAAGTGGATTAAAACAGTTTTATCACTAACACCGCAGCCTGCAGCTAACTCGGATGTGGTTTGCGATGGATCCGCTTCCACAATAGCCTTCAATTCTTCATTATCAACTTTGGTCTCCGGCCGTCCACGGGGTTGTTCTGCAGGTCGAAATTTCCAGAACGAAAACGTTGGAACCAAAAACGCACTGTGTTTTCTTTTGCGGCACCGTCGCCATATACATCATTAATCCTTCGAGCCGTTTCTGCAGCACTGGTGCTACGGTGGAACTCGTACTCGTAAATAACGCGATATTTAAAGTTTTTCATTTTGTAAACTGAGTCTCGCAAAGAAAAAAACAATTGAGGAAAAAACAAATGAATTATAATTTTCAAAACACAAATACATGAGTAAATAGCTGTAAAAATTTGGATTTGGAATTCCTAACCAAAGAGAAGATATTTGAGATCAAATTTGCCAGTACGGTAAAACGTCAATTTCATATGTAAGGACCTAATATTAAGAAATAATATGCCGATGATTTAAAAATCTATTCCACCATTCATAGCCTGGAAGATAGTCATCTCCTACAAAGAGATCTGGACGAAATATCAAACTGGTGTAAAGTAAATAAAATGTCACTCAATGTTAAGAATTATTCCTGTATTAGTTTCACTAAAAATACCCAAAAATACCCTAAGTCGGTTCAGGGTGGTCGGCGAGTTAAGATATTAAGACGCATGAATAACTGAAGAGAACTACGAGTAGAGTAGACAATGTCTGGAGCTTCATCGACAGTCATTCAGAGGAAGACCAACGAACTCCTAGTCTTCCTCTGAATGACTGTCTCTGAATGAATGACTCTGAGTTACTCAATGCTCCAAAACCCTGCGGAAAAACGGCCCAGATGAAAGCGACGACCAGAGCCGAAGAATATGTAGCCTGAGAACGGGAAGAGTCGAACGCCGAAAAAGTGTTTGATGTACAAGGGACTTAAAATCTTCGACAGCCTACCAAAAACAATATAAAATACAGTGAATTTAAAGGAGTTTAAACTAGAGTGCTAAAAGTTTAGTAATGGGTCGTTCATGAACGTTTTTTTAAACAGTTCACTTTACTGAATGAATGAATGAATATTCAATTTAGTGATTAGTTTAAGCGGAAAATAAATTGTTCATTGAATCTTAAATCATGAAATCGATGAAATTTTTTAGTAGGTTTTGAAATTCTACCCTTCGTTAGATTTTATTTTTTGGGAAGTTGATGTATGTAAAATTAGATTTCAATGGAAACTGAAAGCACCCCCCATCATGGTTTCGAAAATTTGACGTAGTTAATGCCATAACATTATCTGTGCCAATTTAATGGGAATTAAAGTCCTTCCTCTCTAAAAAAACCCACCTTTTACTAGAAGAAGCAGAATACTACAACGGATATCGGTGCACAGCACATCTTCGAAGTGCCATGACCAAAAAATCGACCTGTACGAGGTAAAAAAATGACCCGAAACGGGCATATTATCCTCAATACACAATGCGCATTCATATTGCGAGACAATCTGCGCATTTTTATCATTAGAAATCGCAAAACATCTGAAGTTCGCGGATAATAGCGGCGCCCACAAAGGATGCCGGGAGGCCATGCAGATGCGAGGCGTGAGAAGTATCCGCCGCCGATCATAGAGCTCCGCCGGTACCTGCTTTGCCGACCGGCGGCGAACTTCTGAGGCGGACGGGTTGGCGGGCTTTGCGCGAGCGGACCTTGGAGTAATTAAAATGGCCGGGCGAAATGTCACAGCGCGCCAGATCGATACTGCGCCGGGAGACGTAATAAATACCATTTTTTACGACGTGTCGTGGTGAAAATATGTGTCGATAAATCGCAAACAAGATGACGGCTGTTTCATCGGTGAAATCAATTCAGGTTGGGGGTGCCAACGAGCTGGAGATCTGTGTGAAAGAATTTATACTATTAGGATGTGTTATCTGCAAGTCGATTTTCTGGTCGTGGACTTCAAGGATGTGTTGTGTGCCGAAACACGAGTGCGAGAATCATATATATGAAAAAAGAGAATAGTTATATGACCGCTTCACGCTAGACAGAAATTCAGCAACGCATGTTATCGGTTATGTACACCACGCGCATCATGTTGTTGTTTTAAATTTAATGTAAATTTAATACATTGATAATATTATTTTAAAACTTTCAGAAATTTGTTAGTAGGTGCCTACCTATAATAAAGTAAACTGTTAAATTGTTCAATTTTAACCGAAGTTTATTTCCTTCGCCTAGTAGTTTCAGCTGATGCAGTTCATTGACAGTTATTATTATTATTAAGATGTGATCAATATTATTTCAATTAAATAATGAAACTGAAACTAATTTACTTACTATAATTTTATAATAATAAAAAAATTATATTTGCAACAGATTCGTCAATGGACAACTTTGCAGTGTCATGAGTAAAAAATCGACCTGTACCTAAATAGTATTACGGATGGGTAAATGAAAAAAAAATCGAAATCTATATATCAAGAAAATATTTAAAAAATGTAACAAAAATAAGAGAAAAAAGTTTTTGGTGACCAAAAAAAAAAGGTCACCGAAAAAAATATATCGATGTATCGAAGAAGAAATATCGATATCGATATATCAAAGAAAAATATATCAGTGACCAAAACAAAAAAAGGTCGCTGAAAAAAATATCGAAACACATACAGTAGCCGGCAAACATCTTGAAATTTTACGGCGTAGTGGGGGGAAGTTTGTGCATGTACCATTCCATCAAAGATACCCAAATTTTGTCTTCTGCGCATCCCCCTCTACGCCAAAGAATTTCAAGAAGTTTGCCGGCAACTGTACTATTTTGATACTCGAAAAAAATATCGATATTTGATATATCACGAAAAATATATCGACGATAAATATCGATATTTTTTATCCATCCCTAAATAGTGTTATAAATTCTCTTCTACAAAACGCATGGACGGCTCCATCCTCCAGCAACTTTTTTAGGAACTTATAATTATTGGGCTTTACGGTTTGCCGTAGCGTAAAAAATGCATTTTTACAAAACGCGTTTAAAATTTTTTCACTAGTTTTTTTAATAAAAAAAAAGATTCATTATTCATATTTATATTCGTAATATTTTCACAATATGCTCATTCTTCGTTCATTCTTTTTGGGGTATTTATTGTTTTTTTTAAATTTGATATTTTTCATTTAAATGAATTTTGGTTGATCAATCTCTCAATTTTTTTAAAATTCTTAATTTAAATTAACTTACTTAAAATAACATCTTAAAACAAATAATAAAACAACTGTCTTTGTTATGTTTGTATACGTCTTAGTATGTTTGTCAATTCTTTTAAAATCTATCAAAGTTCAATTGTCTTTTCTGTTGAGGTAAGCCGTTGTATAATTTTTATCCGTTGCAAATAAGTCGAGATTTTTGTGTTATCGTTCTGGTTGGAACGATATGTTAGTTTTACGTCATTTAATGTTCCTGTCTTGCATTTCGTCATTAGCGAGCTTACGAATAAGTTTTCATCGGTCATTTAAATTTAAAATATGTTTTATTTTACTTTGTAATACACGTATATACGATAATAACGTACTCAAATACAAAATTTATCAATCTAATAGGGTAGGTCAGGGGGGCGCGCGGCGGGGAAGGGTTTTTTTCCGCAAAAAGCTCTAGGATTGGTGAAGTGGACTGAAATATGATATTATTATTAAACAAAAAAAAAGTGTAATTTATCTTATGTTTTATCTTATGTTTTATTGTTAAATTAGTATTAAGTATCTTTATTTGTAAACAAGGATTTTTTTAAATAAATAAATAAAAAATAAATAAATTTAAGTATTTTAATAACTCATATTAATTACTAATTGGTTTTTCTCTTATTGTATAATAATAGAAAAACTAATTGGTAAAGTAATTAACCGTTCCCAAAGTCGGCTAGTAAACAAATAAAGAAAAATCAATAATGTTTAGCACCAATAAGGATTTTAATTCACTTTTGTTCTGGCTCTTGCCCCGAACAGTCGGGTTTACTCGTTCAGTTTTGGACAGGAATCAAAATAAGAGGCCCTTGAGAATGAGTAGTGTTACCTGTTCGAAACGTCGGGAGTTTAAAAGTCCTTTTCAGGACTGTTTGACGCGGGTTCCCCCAGAAAGTAGTTCGTCAT